>CAJUXJ010000568.1:0-66121 GCA_910589775.1 Avena eriantha | reverse complement strand
AAAAGAACACACATGCAATGACACGGGTGGATCCATAGGTGGTATGTGAAGAGATCACACATGCAAAATGACTCTGGTTGTTGTTACTAAAAAGAACACACATGCAATGACACTGGTGGATCCATGGGTGTATTGTGAAATGAACACACATTTCAAAGACACTGGTGGATTCATAGGTGGTATGTGAAAATAACACATGCAAAATGACTCTGTTTGTTGTTACTAAAAAGAACACACATGCAATGACACTGGTGGATCCATAGGTGGTATGTGAAAAGAACACACATGCAATGACATAGTGATCCATATGTGGTATGTGAAAAGAACACACATGCAATGACTCCTGTTGTGTTAGTGAAAAGAACACACATGCAATGACACAGGTGGATCCATGTGTGGTCTCTGAAGAGAGCACACATTTCAATGACTATTGTTGTTGTTAGTAAAAAGAACACACATGCAATGACACTCGTGGATCCATCTGTGGTCTCTAAAGCGAGAACACATGCAATGATACTGGTTGTTGTTACTAAAAAGAACACATGCAAAGACACTGGTGGATGCATCGGTGGATTGTGAAGAGAACACACATGCAATGACACTGGTGGATCCATAGGTGGTATGTGAAGAGATCACACATGCAAAATGACTCTGGCTGTTGTTACTAAAAAGAACACACATGCAAAATGACACTAGTGGGATCCATGGGTGGATTGTGGAAAGAAAACACATGCAATGACACTGGTGGATCCATAGGTGGTATGTGAAAAGAACACACATGCAATGACACTAGTGGATCCATGTGCAGTCTCTGAAGAGAGCACACATTTCAATGACTCTTGTTGTTGTTAGTAAAAAGAACACGCATGCAATGACAATGGTGGATCCCTAGGTGGTATGTGAAAAGAACACACATGCTATGACACTAGTGATCCATATGTGGTGTGTGAAAAGAACACACATGCAATGACTCTTGTTGTTGTTAGTGAAAAGAACACACATGCAATGACACTGGTGGATCCCTAGGTGGTATGTGAAGAGAACACAGATGCAATGACACTGGTGGTCCATATGTGGTATGTGAAAAGAACACACATGCAATGGACTCTGGCTGTTGTTAGTGAAAAGAACACACATGCAATGACTCTGGTTGTTGTTAGTGAAAATAACACACATGCAATCACACTGGTGGATCCATGTGTGGTCTCTAAAGAGAGCACACATTTCAATGACTCTTGTTGTTGTTAGTAAAAAGAACACACATGAAATGACACTGGTGGATCCATGTGTGGTCTCTGAAGAGAGCACACATGCAATGACTCTGGTTGTTGTTACTAAAAAGAACACATGCAATGACACTCGTGGATCCAGAGGTAGATTGTGAAGAGAACACACATGCAATGACACTGGTGGATCCATAGGTGGTATGTGAAAAGAACACACATGCAAAATGACAATGGTGGATCCATAGGCTGATTATGAAGAGAACACACATGCAATGACACTGGTGGATCCATAGGTGGTATGTGAAAAAAAACACACATGCAATGACACTGGTGGATCCATATGTGGTATGTGAAAACAACACACATGCAAAATGACTCTGGTTGTTACTAAAAAGAACATACATGCAATGACACTGGTGGATCCATGTTTGGTCTCTGTAGAGAACACACATTTCAATCACACCGGTGGATCCATATGTCGTATGTGAAAAGAGCACACATGCAATGACTCTGGTTGTTGCTAGTGAAATGAACACACATGCAATGACATTGGTGGATCCATAGGTGGTATGTGAGAAGAACACACATTGCAATGACTCTGGTTGTTGTTACTGAAAAGAACACGCATGCAATGACACTGGTGGATCCATAGGTGTTATGTGAAGAGATCACACATGCAAAATGACTCTGGTTGTTGTTACTAAAAAGAACACACATGCAATGACACTGGTGGATCCATGGGTGGATTGTGAAAATAACACACATGCAATGACACTGGTGGATCCATAGGTGGTCTGTGGAAAGAACACACATGCAAAATGACACTGGTTGTTGTTACTAAAAAGAACACACATGCAATGACACTGGTGGATCCATAGGTGGATTGTGAAGAGAACACACATGGAATGACACTGGTGATCCATATGTGGTATGTGAAAAGAACACACATGCAATGACTCTGGCTGTTGTTAGCGAAAAGAACACACATGCAATGACACTAGTGATCCATAGGTGGTATGTGAAAAGAACACACATCCCATGACTCTGGTTGTTGTTAGTGAAAACAACACACATGCAATGACACTGGTGGATCCATGTGTGGTCTCTGAAGAGAGCACACATTTCAATGACTCTTGTTGTTGTTAGTAAAAGAACACACATGCAAGGACACTGGTGGATCCATGTGTGGTCTCTGAAGAGAGCACACATGCAAGACTCTAATTGTTGTTAGCTAAAAGAAAACATGCAATGACACTGGTGGATCCAGAGGTGGATTGTGAAGAGAACACACATGCAATGACACTGGTGGATCCATAGGTGGTATGTGAAAACAACACACATGCAAAATGACACTGTTGGATCCATAGGTGGATTGTGAAGAGAACACATATGCAATGACACTGGTGGATCCATAGGTGGTATGTGAAAAGAACACACATGCAATGACACTAGTGGATCCATATGTGGTATGTGAAAAGAACACAAATGCAAAATGACTCTGGTTGTTACTAAAAAGAACACACATGCAATAACACTGGTGGATCCATGTGTGGTCTCTGTAGAGAACACACATTTCAATCACACTAGAGGATCCATATGTGGTATGTGAAAAGAGCACGCATGCAATGACTCTGGTTGTTGTTAGTGAAATGAACACACATGCAATGACACTGGTGGATCCATAGGTGGATTCTGGAAAGAACACACATGCAAAATGACATTGGTTGTTGTTACTAAAAAGAACAAACATGCAATGACACTAGTGGATCCATAGGTGGATTGTGAAGAGAACACACATGCAATGACACTGGTGATCCATATGTGGTATGTGAAAAGAACACACATGCAATGACTCTGGATGTTGTTAGTGAAAAGAACGCACATGCAATGACACTGGTGATCCATAGGTGGTATGTGAAAAGAACCCACATGCAATGACTCTGGTTGTTGTTAGTGAAAATAACACACATGCAATGACACTGGTGGATCTATGTCTCGTCTCTGAAGAGAGCACACATTTCAATGACTCTTGTTGTTGTTAGTAAAAAGAACACACATGCAATGACACCGGTGGATCCATGTGTGGTCTCTGAAGAGAGCACACATGCAATGACTCTGGTTGTTCTTAGTAAAAAGAACACATGCAATGACACTGGTGGATCCAGAGGTGGATTGTGAAGAGAACACACATGCAATGACACTAGTGGATCCATAGGTGGTATGTGAAAAGAACACACATGCAAAATGACACTTGTGGATCCATAGGTAGATTGTGAAGACAACACACATGCAATGACACTGGTGGATCCATAGGTGGTATGTGAAAAGAACACACATGCAATGACTCTGGTGGATCCATATGTGGTATGTGAAAAGAACACACATGCAAAATGACTCTGGTTGTTACTAAAAAGAACACACATGCAATGACACTGGTGGATCCATGTGTGGTCTCTATCGAGAACACACATTTCAATCATAATGGTGGATCCATGTGGTATGTGAAAAGAGCACACATGCAATGACTCTGGTTGTTGTTAGTGAAATGAACACACATGCAATGACACTGGTGGATCCATAGGTGGTATGTGAGAAGAACACACATTTCAATGACTCTGGTTGTTGTTACTAAAAAGAACACACATGCAATGACACTGGTGGATCCATAGGTGGTATGTGAAGAGATCACACATGTAAAATGACTCTTGTTGTTGTTACTAAAAAGAACACACATGCAATGACATTGGTGGATCCATGGGTGGATTGTAAAAAGAACACACATGCAATGACACTGGTGGATCCATAGGTGGTTTGTGGAAATAACACACATGCAAAATGACACTGGTTGTTGTTACTAAAAAGAACACACATGCAATGAAACTGGTGGATCCATAGGTGGATTGTGAAGAGAACACACATGGAATGACACTGGTGATCCATATGTGGTATGTGAAAAGAACACACATGCAATGACTCTGGTTGTTGTTAGTGAAAAGAACACACATGCAATGACATTGGTGGATCCATAGGTGGTATGTGAAGAGATCACACATGCAAAATGACTCTGGTTGTTGTTACTAAAAGGAACACACATGCAAAATGACACTGTTGGATCCATGGGTGGATTGTGAAAAGAGCGCAAATGCAATGACATTTGAATGGTACGGGTGGATCCGTAGGCGGATTGTTAAAAGAGATTTTCCCTCTCTCTCTCTCTGTCACAAATCTCACAAAAGCCCAAACGTGTGGACATCCCAAACATGTGCTCACTCTGGGTGCTATGCCCTGATTGGCTGACAGAGATATCACGCGGATCGTCTCCACAAACCGTTGATCCCATGTGATCCAACGGGCAGGATAACCCCTCCCTTCTCCACTTTTCTTATGCATGGTCAATCCGTGCCACCTCTCTATCCGTGCCACCGATACTAAACCCCCATAAACAAGTGAAAATCCATCTATCTAACTAAAATAAATGATCATATTTCGAAGAAGCCATCGTCTTCATCTTCTGGTTCGTCCTCGTCGTCGTCAACGCCATGGTCCCCGCCACCATCGCTGTCGGTGCCCTCCTCTGACGACTCGACACCGCCCCTTCCTCGAATAAGCGTCCTATCTCCTCGTCAGAGTCCTCCTCCTCCTCCTCTTCGTAGTCCCACGGGTCCACGTCACTCTCCTCCACTCCTTCCTCCAACTGATCGATGAACGCCTCCTTGTTGGCCGAGTCGGACTCGTCCAAATAGCTATCTCCTCTCTTCTTCCTGGTCTTCTTCTCATTCCTCTTCTTGGCCATACTCGCCGGCGCAACACGCGCCCCCGTCCTGGCTGCTACTTTGCACTCGTCCGACACTGCAGGTACCCACGCTCCTCCTGCATGGCCGGTACGAGCTTCGACGTCGCGGTGTCCTCGAGTGCCGATGTCGATGGATCCTGGCATGGTCGGACACGACGCGCTGCCTCAGCAGGCGACTCGCGAGCGCGGACGATGCAGTGAAGAGCCGGGGACGCAGGACGACCAGTGGACGGCTTGGACCTGCCATTGCCACGGCGAGGGGGCATCGTGCTCGAGGTAGTTGCTCCGAATGGTCGATGGCAGGTACACATAGTGGGGTGCCGATATGATCAAGGAGGAGCAGCGGTTTTGTCCGTCGTGTCCACACGTGCATTTGTCGATTATCAAAAAAAAAGTAATATCTCGTGTACTGAAGATAATTTGATCACAACTAAAGTGGCACAGCGTATTCTAGACTCGTAAATATCTCGTGCATGCCTGTCACGTGGAGTTCGACGGAGTTGGACGTGCCGACGTGATCGTGCAGCAGTTGCGCGCGTCATTGCCCCATCAACACGTGACGCACGCACGCGGGATGTGCACGCCGATTCCCGTGACGACCACCCGACTCGCACTCCCCTTATTATATACTAGATTTTGGGCGGCGCCAAAGCCCATTGAAGTGTCCATCACAATAAAGACACGTCCCATCGATTCCCTACCCCTGCCTCCCTGGCTTCTTGGAGAAGGTAGACCGTACATGGTGGTCTTGTATATTAGTACTAGTACTACTGGACCACGGCCTGTACTCTTTACTCTTCTCCCACACTAATAATCACTATCTCCTTCCTCCTACCTCCGCCACACTCACCTTGCAAGCCATGGCTCCACTGAGGAGGGGGAGAGGCCGGTTGACGATCCTCGCGGAGAAAAGGGAGAGAAATCGCCGCGAGGCACTTCTTGCTCTACCAGCCGCTCAAGCACACCCTCTCATCGAGGCCCAATCTCCCCTGACAATGGCGTCGAATGTTCTAGCAGGCGAGGGCTCCTCCCGGTACGGTCTCCTTATTCTAATTCTTCTCCATCTCCCTCTCCATCATGATCTTAATCAGCTTCTTCTTGTTTTTCCTCTTCTTCTGGCTCTTCCTCTTCTAGGTATTACAGGTCGGCCGTGGAGCCCGAATCCACCATGACGGAGGCGTTGCAGGACGCGTTCGGCCCTGTTCCATGTCTCAGTGAGGTAGTAAATCTCCACGCTGTTATTTCTCCGAGTTATGATGTGGATTTCTTAGATGATGTCCGCCCCGCATTGGTTTTTCTTCTTCTTTTGCGAGTTGTATTTGTTTTCATGAATATGACTGGATCTCTTGGTCTTTCCTTAATACTGCTGTTCATAGATTCACTATGGATTTTTTGTGATTAGGATTAGTTTATCGTGGTCATGAATAGATCTCCAGGTCCATTTTTTAACACTATGGCCAATATATTCAACCGGGATTTTTTTTGATCTGTATTAGTATTCACCTGGGACCTGGAGTGTAATTGTAGAATTCCTATTTCAATTAACATGAACGAAGCAGCGGTCGAAGGCCGAGTACCGTGAGAAGGTGGCAGCGATCACTTCCAAGATTGCCAACCAACAGGAGCTTGCACGCTCCCTCAGCCAAGCTAATGAGAGCCTACACAAGAAATTATCTGTGCAGAAGGAGATCTCGCTAGATTTTGCATGTGACGTCGTTAGGCTGCAAAAGTGCTCGACTGTAACTTGATCAGGCAAGAACAGGCCATCAAGATAATCAACAATCTCACGGAGGAGAAGAAGAATCTCGTGGAAAGGTGCATTCTCCTGCAGGACGAAGTCAGCGAGGCACTCAGAGGACGCGTCGAGGAAACCAAGGCTACCATCCGAGCCTACCATGACATGAACCGTTTCCTGGATGCAGTCAAGGAGATGAAGGCGGACATGAGCAGAGGGATCACCGTACTCGAGGGTGTTTGGAAAGAGAACGAGGAGCTAAGGGCATGTCTGGAGGCGTACCGGAGCAATGCCCAAGTCAGATTCCCGTTAGCGGGGACACGAATACTAGTTCGTCCTCCTCTCCTTTTTTAATGTTTAGGGTTCAGGGAGCAATGCCCATGTCTGCTTCCCATTATAGGGTGCAATAAGAATCCTAGGGCAACTCATTATCTATCTGGACATGCGTTGGTGTTCATGTTCATGAATGGACACCATGTTCTCTTTCCATATGTATCTGGACATGGGTTTCTGCATTATGAGTTTGCCACTCTCCCACTACTATTTGGTGATATTCGTAAAAACCCACAGCACACTAAACTGCTAATAAATCTTATTTGTCTTCGAAATTGAAATTATGACAGTGCCACTAGTCGATTCATAAAATGTTGATTAGTCCTAGATTGCTTCTTCCTTGAAATTTTGACAGTGCCACTGGTCGATTCAGTTAATTATGGAAACTAACTAGCTTGTCCTGGTGAACTGAACAAACCATACCATGTATTTTTGTTGCAGGGAAAGAGGTGAAAGATCAACCAGGAACTAGCGACCTGGCTAAATGACAAGATAGCAATCCAAAGGGAGAAGCGTAATTCCCAGAAACTACCCTTTGACCAACTACGCGCTAAATTCGCGGTCCTTTCTGACAAGTGCCAGAAACTGAAGGAGTTAAACGCCGAATGGGCGAAGCTACACTCTGAAGGTTGCGCCTCGGCTAGGAAGCAGATGGAGATCATGAAAGGGATCTTGAAGGAAAATCGTATGGCTACGGACAAAATTCTCTGCCATGTTACGGAGCGCTGGAACCTACAGCTGAAGCATGACATAGTACTGAAGGAGCTGGCCAATCTTAGGGAGGGAAATAGGCAGCTCTAGGCCAGGCTCGCTTGAACACAACATATGTCTATTTAGTACTGAACTTCCTGGTTTATCCTCTGTAGTGGTGATTTTGTAAGCGTGAACTTAACTCTATGCACGATATGTGTGTTCGTCTGAAATTACTTTGCTCGAGGATTGAGTTTGGCTTAGTTTGGAAAGCGCAACTACAATTCTTCCGATTAACTAGTTTCAGGCATTGGTACAACATAAATTATTCATCTCGAAGTTCCTTTATCCTCTATAGTCTGTCCTTGTTCACCCTCGCGCGCCTTCTTCAGTTCCTTCAACAGATCCGCAATGCAGCACTCTAGCTTCTTCTTGTCTTCCCTGAGCTGATCCCTCTCCTTTTCTACATTATGAATCAGCAACCTGTGACTACCTTCATGCTTCTTTGCAGTTCCAACAACCAAGCTCCCATCGATTCCGTCAGTTAGCTTTGACTACAAATTCTCGATTTCTTGTTCCAGCTCCTTATTTCGTACCGACATCTTATAATATTTTTCAGCTGCATCACTTACATCAGTAAATCTCCCCGACCTTTCCAACTCATACATCTCCCATAACTGTGTCAAACATTTCTTAAGTGCATCTGGCCACTCAAGATCCACCCACTCTATTGCTTTACACACCGGGCCAACCTAAAAACACACACACTATAGTGTTATGAAAATGCACGATACAGTTTCCTTCATGTCACAGTTGCACATAATGTAAACAAACCTGATTTGTACAGCCCAAAAACCTTCTCCCAGTGTTACTGCCTTTGAATGCAACACATCTCCTCAGTTTTAGCCCATGGTCACATGGCACTTCTCCATCGAGATCTAGGACCTCCCATTCGGAGTCGTAGATCGTCCTTGGTACCTATAGGTAAACGCAAAGCTGAAATCGAACACGATTGCATGCACATTTGGTCGGGCTCAGATCGAGTGATTTACCATTGCCTAAACCTAGCCCGAGAAAACAGAGGAACTCACATCGTGGAAGGAATACTCGATGTTGGAGAGAAGGCTGTCGCTGCTCGACTGGTCGTCCTCGCCGTTCAAGGACAGCATGGCTAATGCGACGGCGGCGGCGAGAGAGAGAGAGAGAGAGGGAGAGAGAGAGAGCAGCCGTTCTACCACTTAAATGATGACTAAATTGGCATGTTACAATAGTTTAATGGATACCATGCCCTTTCCCTGGATTACTCTCTCCTGCCTGATATGGATTCTCTTCACACATTCTCATTTCAAATATTAAACCTACACTCCCTCCATCCCAATTTAATTGCCTAACGAAAAAATACTAGTATATTACATCATCCCAAGAAACAAAATCATGTCAACTACAAGGTACTTATGCATCACTTCTTCAGTCATGGTTTCACAAAACATTCCATTATAATCTCCTAACAAACATAACCACAACATGGTTTCACAAAACATCACATTACAATCTTTCAACAAACGTAATCACAGAAACAAGTATATTACGTCAACTCAAGAAACAAAATCATGTCGATTACAAGGTACTTACACATCACTTGTCCTGTCATGGTTTCGCAAAACATTACATTACAGTCTCTCAACAAACAAAATATCAGAAACAAGTACAATACATCATCTTAAGAAACATAATCAAGTCAAATACAATGTATTTTTGCATCACTAGTCCAGTCATGGTTTCACAAAACATTACATTACAATGTCCCAACAAACATAATAACTGAAACAAGTATGGTACGTCATCTTAAGAAACGTAATCATGTCAACTACAATGTACTTATGTCTTATTACAACAACGATGGTTTCAGTGAGTGACATGTCCGAAAATCTCAACAGCTCGCACAACATTATATCGCAATCTCTCAACAAACATAATCACAGAAGCACGCTCTAAATGCAACAACGGTCAATATTACAAATACAGGCAGGGGAACCCCATGGTCCATATGACAAGCCCAGGGTAGCAGCTCTCATCAGATCTCATCAACGTCGACCACCTCATTCTGTTCAGCCACTACAGGGGCATCTACATCCACTATAATCTATTCAACAACATCAGAAATGGTAGCAAGGAAGAACACCTTCCTAGTTCGCTTCTTTCGTCGCATAATTTGCATAAGATCTTCCGCATCCAAAACATCTATGAATTGCTGCTTCTTATGATGCCACCACCGGATTTTTGCCATCTGCTTAGGGCGAATAGTGATTTCCTTACCGATCATCTCTCTCATTTCATCAAGAGTTATGTTTTTGGATTCGACAGTGATCTCCACAGTACATGACGAAAGTGGCTTATTAACTCCCTCATCAAGTTTTGTCATGTATGAATCCACCTCTATGCGTATACTGAACTTATCCAGATCAACATCTATTTGTCCGTATTCTCTAGGAGCAAAAGCTCTGGCAGGAAGATCTCCAGCATCTGCATACATATCATCAATCATCGCTTCAACTTTCACCTTACGATTAGCTTCACAACACTCCCAAACCATCTGAAGCTCATGGGAGTGCTCAATTTGCTGATAGGTATCATTCATGTTGCGCCACACCAATTTTCTCCTCTGTCTAGAACCCCAGGGAATTCTAGCGACAAGCATATCTACCAGCTGCGAATCAGACACAACCTCTTTGCAATTCACAAGCAGATGCACATCTTGCCTGAACACAACCCTCTCGCAACAAAAATCAAGCTTTAAAGTGTACTGCCGAACATGAACTGTGAACTCATATAGGTCACTTGTATCAAAACTGTGCCTAATTTGATTAAAAAGGGGAACATTTCAGTTCATTCGATTATATTATGTTGTAACTAATCTACTTGAAAGATAAGGCACAGATAAGAAAAATTCACCTCGCGCTCTTCTCCCGGGTATTTTTCTTCGAGATCTGAGTGCTGCATCCGCCCACCGGAGCCGAACAATCCGCCGCCGGCATTGCTTTTCTCTTCAACCCGCTGCTCGTAGGTACCTTGGGAGTAGAATCCTTGCTGGCCTCCTCGCTAACCAGGGCTGAAGACCTCGCTGCAACTACGCGTTGATCCCCAGACTTGGGCCGCGATGGACCCTTTTCAGTCGGCAACGTAGCTACAACCTTCGCCTTGCAAGACATGCTGGGCCGCCACCGCCGGATTTAGTGTCGGGGGAGGGAGAAAAAAGGTCCTCCGCCGCCGGAAGATTTAGCGTCGGGGAAGGCAAGAAAAGGGACCGCCGCAGTGAGATTCAGTGTCGAGAGTTAGGAAAGTACAGTAATGGATTTGCCCCTACGACACGTGTAGGGTGGCTAAGAAGAGTGACCGGCGAAGGAGGGGCACAGCAGGAACTAGTGTAACGGAATATCCTGACTTAACGAGTGCGATTTGAAAATATTTGGTTTGGCCATCATTCACTCGAAATACCCCTCTCAGCAATTGGCGCCCCAACTTTTCGAATCGCGGTGATAAAAATCAACTTGGGTACCGCGTTGCCTGTCCACCCCAACTTTCGGGACGCAAGATGATATTCTTCGCAGGCGATGCCGGTGGGGAAGCGGCGCGTGGCACGGAGCCAGTCCAGGTCCTTCTCCCGGACGATGGAGCCGTCCCAGCAGCCACGCTCGCGGCCCTCTGCTCCTTCCTTCTGTTGCGCCACCACCGCTGCCTCCTCCTCTGTCATGGTGGATTCTAGATCTTCAATAGAGAAATTGGTGTACAAATAACCGGAAGAGGGGAAACGGGAAGCGCAAGGCCCCATGGTGAAAATCTGGAGTGGGAACGGCGGCGCTGGCGTGAGATGTTGCCTGAGCACGGTCGCGGCGGCGCTGGAGCAACAGGAAACTGGCGGCAGCAACAAGGTTGCAGTGAGAGAGAAAGAGGCTGGGAGGCGCGGAGAAAATGGAGGAACTTCCTCTGAAATCGCCCCAGGCCCTCTACTTAACCGCGCAGCACGCGCGTCATGGGATCTTTTGCGATGGCCACAACGTGCGCAACGGGCGTGTACGTGGCCAAAACGGCCAATCATACCAAGGCCACAAAAACGGCCACAGGATCAAATGATCCCACAATATGATGTAATGTCACAGTTAGCAAGGCGCTGCAGTGAAGAGACGTTTACAACAGTTATTTCTGACATTGCGACAGTAACCGACATAGTAAATGCGCGTAGCCCTTAAAATGAGGCAAAATGATGATTACCCTCCACATAATGTGTGGGGAAGTGTACAAGGGAAGGAAAGGTAACCCAGATAAGCGAGTAAAAGACCCGGCCAGCGAGAAATAACTCGGAATGAGCCAATGGATCGCGAGATGAAAATATCCGGGTTACGAGATAACTCAGCCAAAGAGGCAAAGATCCAAATACGGGAACCTGCTGTGGCCTTAACAACTAAAAGTTGCTGAGACCACACCAGCTTCGGGGACTAATATTGGGGGGATACCCCCGGGTAGGGCAACGCCGGGGTATAAGGGACGAGTTAGCCGGGGTACGACGCGGTCAAAGCAAATGCTGATTGGGTCGCCTCAAGGCAGGCAGAATCACGGTGCGACCCGGCCCATGGAGTATCTCCTTAACTATGGTCCGGCCAGCATAAATTATATGCCGGCCATGCTTATCTATTTGTTTGGCAGGTAACTTGATAAGTCGGAATATCTATATGCTAGCCAGACTATCTTATGGCTTCCAAGAGAAGGATTCCCCCGCTGGTCAAAAGATGGCTTTATTAGCTGTAGCATGAGCGAAGCAAAGTAAAGAAGAGGACCAGCGGGTCAGGAGCGACCAAGGTGACACGGGCAAAGTCAGATGACGCAGCCCATGTCTGGTGCAAAAGACAAGGATTACATTGTGGATTACGTACAAATCCCGGACGAGTCATTAAAGAGAATAAAGAAGCATCTGCTTTAGGCGAGAAGCATATTCATAGAATATGCTACCACGTGTGCCCTAACATTGTAACCTGGGCTACACTATATAAGGAGCACCGGGGCCTCCATAGAGGGGGATGGATCATTTTCTCTTTCTAAGGTAGACCTCTAGGGCTAGTTTGTGGGGAGTAAGAGACTTTGTCTCCTTCTCACCAATAGCTTGAAGAGCATTTGTAAACACCATTGATAGAGAATACAAGAACTTCCGTGCGTGGAATCACCACCTTCTCCCTCCATGGATTCCCCTAGCACTCATTGGCCCCATATTTAGCCTATCTATGGCATCTGTCATCCCACCACCACGACAATTCTTGTGGTGCTTTAGGAAAGGAAGACACATGCAATGACTCTGGTGGTGGTTGAGGAAAAGAAGACACATATGCAATGACACACATGCAATGATTCTAGTGGTGGTTTAGGAAAGGAACACACATGCAATGACTCTAGTGGTGGTTTAGGAAAAGAACACATATGCAATGACTCTAGTGGTGGTTTAAGAAAGGAACACACATGCAATGACACTAGTGGATCCATGTGGTTTAGGAAAAGAAGACACATGCAATGACTCTGGTGGTGGTTTTAGAAAGGAACACACATGCAATGACTCTGGTGGTGGTTTAGAAAAGGAAGACACATGAAATGAATCTAGTGGAGGTTTAGGAAAAGAAGACACATCCAATGACTCTGGTGGTGGTTTAGGAAAAAAACACATGCAATGACTTGGGTGGTGGTTTAGGAAAGGAAGACACATGCAATTACTCTGGTGGTGATTTAGGAAAGGAAGACACATGCAATGACTCTTGTGGTAGGTTAGGAAAAGAAGACACATGCAATGACTCTGGTGGTAGTTTAGGAAAAGAAGACACATGCAATGACTCTAGAGGTAGTTTAGGAAAGGAACACACATTTAATGACTTTGGTTGTAGTTTAGGAAAGGAACACATTCAATGATTTTGGTGGTGGTTTAGTAAAGGAACACACATGCAATGACTCTGGTGGTGGTTTAGGAAAGGAAGATGTAACATCCCAATTTCAGCAACCCTGATTAGTTGACCAGAATGCAAAAATCAGGGCAAACAAAAACTTATTCTTGTTTAATGCTGAAGTGTTCGCTTGTTGATTTAATATGCTTATGCATATGAATGTGTACTAGATGATATCCTCCTTACCTCAGCAACAGCTGACAAAACCTATTTCACAAAACTGTCTTGGCTTATTTTCCACATTCTCAAATGTTCTGACAATTCAAAACCTGAGCCAAGATACCTTTCAAAACCAACTACGTTAGTAGCTTCTATTTACCAAACTATGGGGAGCTATATACTATCATCTCCTTATGTTTTCAAGACAGAACCTTCAACTACTCTTATCTCTAGGTTTCCCAAAAACCTTTTTATTAAGCTTTTGACCTCTACTCATGGTAGAGATACCAAAGGACTCTCATCTTACTCAAACTCCAACCTTTTAAAAATAACCATTCTTACCTCGAGCTAGGCTTTATGGTAACCCTAATAGTAGGTGTGTTTGGTTTGTAAGATGAGTTACCTTGATCTATTGTCTGGTGAATTGCTTTGATCTGCTGTTTGACTTGTTTGCTTAGGAGCTAGGGGAGCCAATCTAGGAGCTCACCCACTAGGATAAAGATACTTTAAAATCACCAAACCCTAAGCAAGAATAAAATTTGTATCTAATCTGTAGCTACCGATTAATCATCTAAAACCCTTAACCATATTAGCTCTGAATTGATCTAATTCTAGAAGCTTCCAAGTCAATGAAGACCAATATCAAGCATGGATCCCTTCTACTCAATCTACTATTCAACCTCATCCACTTGATGATGCTTTGGTACCTTGCTACCCATCAAAAGCGTCATCTCTCATAATCTAGTCAAAAACCCTCAATCTGCCAAATGTGGCCAAGTCTAGAATATGTTCCAACATCACCTTTTTGAGTGCCTCCTTTTCTCAACCCTTGTGCATTTCTAAAAATGCATTTGAACCATCCTGTTAACTATACAAAGTACTACTAAGGACCACTCTTTCCCTTGGTTAGATCATCCTCCAACCCACTTGTTCTTGATGGTTTTGCGGGCAAGAAAATAACTTTTCCTGCAAATCTTATCAACATGCCTACTTTGATAGAAGCTCACACCCTCATTCTATCTTCTTTGGAAAAACTCTTTGCATGGTTGTGATCTACTAATATAGGTCTATCAACCCCTACTTCACGTGTTCCAATTGGAGCCTTGTGCTTCTTAAATCCACAAGGTTCTGAATGATATCTGATAATCTCCCTTGGCAGGCTTATTTTATTCAAAGTTTGAATTCAATCCTTGGAACCGTCAAGCATGAACATGCCCAAACCTCTATACCATGGTGATCTACATCACTTGGTCTATCCATCCATATCTTCCATGCCCCAAGGGGAGCTCTGAGCTCCAAGATCGCACAAGGTTTAGTTGGTATGACAACAACTTCACCCTAGATCCTTAATCTCTTGTAATCCACCAAAATGAACTTTATCTATCACATCCCAAGATTGATAATGCTTGATACACATGGTGTACATCATTTACAGTGATTACAAGGATTTACCAAATATTATCCATAATTATTATGCCTCAAAAACTATTTATTCCTTCAGTGGACAAAAACTCCAAAACTTAATCTATAGAAGAAAGTTTGATTTCCTCCCAATCACACCTCCAACTTTAAGCTCTGTTGAAGTCTAATTATCATACCCTATCTTCAAACTTCAAAAATAAATATTGTTGAAGAGCTTTCTTATTTCTTTTTGTCCATTTTCTTAAATGGAAGAAGTGGAATAATAATTGTTTTAAATACATTTATTGAACAATAAATCTTGGGAAAATTACCAAAAGTATGATTTCATATATAAGACCTTTTGACATAAAAAACCAACCATGTACAAAGTAAAAATTATCAAATGATCTTCTAGAAACTAACACCCCTTGAATAAATGGATTAAAGAGGACTAACACACTTTAGAAAAATGCCAAATAAATCCTAGAAATTTACCTTAAACATACCCATCTACTAGTATCATCTCCCCCACCTTTTCCAATGCAAATTTCTGAACTCGTTCACAAGCTCTCTTGTGATCAAAGTTTGTAAAACAATCAAAACTTGAGCTAAATCAAATACAGCCTACCCCAAACTTGTCTAATACCCCACCATAGAAACATCAATCCCTCCTGGTCGTGTACCTCTGCAGCAGCTGCCCTCCCATTGCCTTCTTAGTTCTTGATCAATTGAGAGAGAGATAGAGAGAGAGAGAGATATGGCCCTAGCTTGACAACATATCTCATCTACTTTGGCGAGAGAGATGCGGCCGTGAGGTATGCTCCGTGCGCGCTCACGAGCACTGGCGGGCCGGCCCAGCGACGTTGGCCAGCTGCCCTTCTAGATCTGGCCTAGGACTACCCCTCTCCCTTTTTCCTTTAAATGTGAAAACCCAGATCTGCAATTATAACTATTCGGTTTAAATTGTTTCAAAAATGAAAAACCACACCAATGACCAGATATAAATTTCTGCATATTACCTAAGGTTTTCTTGACCATTCAGAACAATTGCTACGCCCAAAAAATCTACACTTATTTTCTAATAAAAATAATACTAGAACATGTCTTTTTCACTACTTATTTCTTTACGGGTGTTTAATAAACCAAATGGGGTAAACCCAAGTGCCCCTGGTAGGTATTGCATATACCTATCTCATGACCTTGGCCTCTTACTAATTTTCTCCTAAGTTTAGCTTTATCAAAAAATAGAAAAAGCAGGACAAAGTTGCCTTTAGGATTATCTCTGGGCTAAACCATGATAGTTACTAACATAATTCCAACTCCTATAGAACATGCATACTAATATCTATAGAACCCTAGGAGCCCAAAAATTTATGTGCGGTGGTTGATTTATTCAGGTTTAAACTATCCTGTGTAGGGTTAATGCGCTAATAAAATCACCCAGTAGTTCTTTAACTCCAAAAATAGTGTTTCCAATTGCTACAGAGAGGTATTCTAAATACCTACCATGTTTCCTTGGAACCATACCAAACTCTTCTATAGAGTAAATATGGTGAAAAAGACAAAAACCTTCTAGAACTGCCTTTGGGAATTTCCTGAGGGCATTCTGGTAACTATTTTGACATGATTTCAACTCTAAGTAAATCAATACATCAAGCCTTAAAAAACCATCGAAGGAAATAATTTTTGAAACTACAAATCATTTCTGGTTAGTTATTTCCTAAAACTAGAGCTTTTATCGCTAGAAAATTCATAAGAAATCAAAGAAAAATGATAAAATAGTGAAACCACTTTTGTTGGCCTTGTTTTGTCAACACCTAACTGAAGGTATCATTGTTGAATATTTAGATCTTACATATCCAAGCCCAATTCTAAATCCCCTTGTTAGGTTGTATTTGGACAAATAAATCATAAAACAAAGACCCCAGTAGAAATTAAAGTAATTCCCATCCCGACCACTGATGTCTACGCACTTCTATTCTCGTAGACAGTTGTTGGGCCTCTAAGTGTAGAGGTTTGTAGAACAGGAGCAAGTTTTCCCTGAAGTGGATCACCCAAAGTTTATCGAACTCAGGGAGGAAGTGGTCAAAGGTATTCCCTCTCAAGCAATCCTGCAATCAAGATACAAGAAGTCTCTTGTATCCCCAACACACCCAATACACTTGTCAGGTGTATAGGTGCACTACTTCGGCGAAGAGATAGTGAAATACAAGTGGTATGAATAATTCTAAGTGGTAACGATGCAAGAAAATAGCTTGATAGAGTGGAAGAGACTAAAGGCAAACTGAAATAAAGATGGAAGCAAGCAAACATGTAACATATCTAGTTCCAAGCGGTGTTTCAATGCTTAGAAACAAGGCCTAGGGATCATTCTTTCACTAGTGAACACTCTCATATAAATATCTTCTCTTTATGATACTACTCTGAACTACTCTCCGGTTGGACACTCTAATCCATGGTAGGGCTATAACAACACACCTCAAAGTAAGCCTTTCCCATCTAGATAACCCCACACTGTCACCTTGAGCACTAGATGGTTCCAACAAACACCATAATTTCATAAAGACATCCAACTCCAAATATAACTCATAACAAGTATTTTTAATCTCTAGCCTAAGTGCCACCATGGTGTGCACGCTTTCACTTTCACACACATGGGGAGAGCAGTGATCTATTAAAGCACTTGAGTAGCAAGGTAGATCTACTTGATTACAAAGCTCATGATCACAACATGATAATGCATAGAGAGAGAGGTGAACACATAGTTGCCGGTAGAACCCTTAGCCTTGACGAAGAATGTAACATCCCAACTTCAGCAACCCTGATTAATTGTCCAGAATGCAAAAATCAGGGGGAACAAAAACTTTTCCTTGCGCTTTAGTGCAGTGCTTTCTTGTTGTTTGTTTGCACTTGTGCTTATGAAGTGCATATTAGGATACTCCTTACCTCACCCTCATTTGGCAAAAGCTATTTACCAAAACTATCTTGGCTTCCTTTACATATTCTCAAACGTTCTGGCATTTCAAAACAGGTCTCCTTTTCTCAAACTTTACATATTCTCAAATTTGTCCAAGTCTGGAAACAGTTTTAGCATCACCTTTTTGAATGCCTCCTTTTGTCAAACCAGGTCCATCTTTGGAAATACACTTGAACCATCTTATTGCCCATCCTAAGGACTATCAAGGCCCACATTTGACCTTGGTTAGATCCTCCTCAAACCCACTTGTCCATGATGGTTTTGCAGACAAGAAAATAACATTTCCTACAAAACTAGTCAGCATGCCAACTTTGCTAGAAGCTCACACCACCATCCAAACCCCTATGGCCCAAATCTCTTCATGGTCGTGTTCTACTCATTGATTTCTATCAAAACCCACTTCACTTGCTCCATATGGATCTCTGTGCTTCTTAAACCCACAAGGTTTATAAGGCTTCATGACCCATATTGCTTGGCAGCCTTAATTTCAACAAAGTTTTCCATCACTTCTAGAACACCTAAAATACAATTAATTCAAACTCTTTCTGCCATTATAATCTACATGACTTGGCCTAGTCAACCATCTATCCCTTGCACCAAGGTGAACTCTGGACTCCAAGATGCAAGCATGTTTGGGTGGTATAAACTTAACCTCTCCCTAGATCATCAACTCCTTGTTTTCCATCCTTTTCAAGTTGGAATTGCATTCCACAAGGTTGCAAATGCTTGCTACAACTTGTTTATCTCATCTACTTTGATCACCGATATTTATCAAATATTAACCCTAATTATTATGGCCCCAAAACTATTTAATTCACTAAATAGTCAAAATCTCCAAAACTCCCTCCATAAAGGAAAGTTTGGTTTTTACTAAACCACTTCTCCAAATTTTGGCTCATGTGAGTCCCCCAAATCATATCCTATCTCTCCATCTCAAAAATAAATAGTTTTGAGAAGCTTTATTATTTATTTTTGTCCTTTTTCTAAAAAGGCTGAATTGGAATAATAATTGTTTTAAATACTTTTAATCCCCAATAAATCTTGGGAAAATTCCCCTAAGTGTGTATTCACATTTGGGAGCTTTCCACACCAAAATCCATCCTTGTCCATTGGAACTTTATCAAATGATCTTCTAGAAATCATTTATGTCCTTTTTGATTAATTGGATTTAAGTGAACTTAAACCCCACATAAAAATCCCAATTAAATCCTAGGAGTCTACTTTGACCTTATCTATCCTCCAGTACCATTTTCTTCTCTCGGCCAATGCAAGATTTTGGACTTCCTTCATAACCATCTATTAGATTAATATTTGCCAATTAAGCAAATCATCACTCTAAGCACTTCCTTTTTCCATCATTTCTTGATCAATGCTTATCTTTAGCACTAGGACACATCCTTGGTCGACCACCATTGCAAGCTCCACCCCAACAAATCCCCGATTGCCCTTACCATAGTACAAAGAAGGAGAAGTAACCCCACTTCTTACAAGATTGTCCCCCATTATTTACCACTGATGCCACCACCTCTCTCTCTGATCCAGCACGACCAAGTACCCACAATACCCCTCTCCACCTCCCCCTGGGCCAACCCCTGGCCAGCATTGCTCTCTCCTTTGTCCTAAAGGGTAATTTACCCCATCTAGTCCTCCCCCATGGTATAAAGGCCAGCAGCCTCCCCCCAGCCAGCTCCCTGCCCTCATTTGCTCCCTCTCCACTCCCAATAACCTCCCCCAACACTCCCAACCCTCCCCAACCATGTAATGCCTAAGAGAAGAAGAGGGAGAAGCTTCGGCTCGTCCCAAAAATCGAGCAAGGCTCTCTCCTCCCTCCCCCATTCTCTCTGCATGTCAACCCACGAGATCCCCTCCTCCTCCTCTACCTGACCATGCTCTCTTTTCTGTCCAGGACTCACTCCTTTGTCGTCGATGTTGAACTCCGGCGAGGTCGTTCTCGGCCGCTGTCACCCGAGCTGCTTCTAGTGGCCCTTCGCGTCGTGCCGCCGACCGATGTGCTCGCCGTCGTCGACCGCGTCGTCCTGCACCACCCCTGGCCGTCCCCGAGCCCTCTGGTGAGCACCTTGCCCTCGTAGGCGCCGCTGCGTAGGGTTTCGTCGCTGACGTTCTATTCGCGTAGACGACGACGCTGCGCCGTCCATGATCACTTAAACGGACGGCTGAGATCCGTCGATACCCCTTCGGCCCTCTCCTCTCGCTGACTGTCGGGCCTCGCCTAGCAGGTTCGAGCGCTAGCTCCCGCGCACCCCGTTGAGCGCCATGGGACGAATCTCCCCCTGCAGCCCATCTCCTCGCCAGATCTGGCCCAGCCCCTGCTGCCCTCCTTTTTCTATTCTTTTTATTCCAGATCTAGAAAGGAGCCAGCCAGTTTAATTCCTTTTGAAAATGCAAACGAACTCCAAATGCCTAGATCCAAACTTTTGGTAGCTCTCTATTGTTTTCTCAAACATGTAGAGGCTACCCCATGTCCAAAATAACTTTCTTTAATTACTGGTAATTAATCTACTAAAATGTATCTGGAACCCTAACTAATTTCCACTGAGAGTTTTACAACTCCATTGGTGAGGAACCAAAGGCCTACTGGAAGGTATTTGAAATACCTATCATCCAGCACATGTCTCAGCCCAAGGTGAATTCTATTATGCCTTTAGGGAAAATAACTAAAACATCAAATTTCTGTCTTAGATAATTTCCCCAGGTTTAACCAAATGTGGTATTGACCTGATTCCAATTCCCAGTACATACCAGAATCCATATCTACCAAACCCCAGCAGGTCATAATTTATTGAGCTCTGGTTGAATTGTAGTGATTTAAATACCTCTGTGATGGGTATTTTCACTAATTAAACCACTCAAGGAGTTTCGCAACTCTAAAAAGGGTGTATCCAATTCCTACAGAAAGGTATTCTAAATAGCTATCACATTCCCTTCGAACCAACTCAATATCTCCTGTAGTTTTAATCTGGTAAAAAGGAGAGTAACTGTACAGATCTGTCTTTAGGAATTTCCTGAGGGCATTCTCTTAATTCTTTGGACATGATTCCAACTCTGGGTGGTTCAGTACATCAAGTACTACCTAACCATCCAAGGAAATAATTTTTGAAGCTCCAGAACTCTTCTGGTGAATTATTTTCTCAAACTAAAGTTTAGTCCACTATAAAAAGCAAAACCAATTCTAGAAAAGTGATAATCAAGTGAAACCACTTGTGTTGGTTTTGTCTTGACAAGACCTATCTGAGGATATCACTCTTGCCCACATTGGCCCCTGGTTAGATCCTCCTCCAACCCACTTGTCCATGATGGTGTTTCAGACCAGAAAATAGCATCTCCTGCAAAACTAGTCATCATGCCTACTTTCCTAGAAGCTCCCACCCTCATCCAATATCCTATGGACCAACTCTCTCCATGGTTGTGTTCTACTCATTGATGTCTATCAGAACCTACCTCACTTGCCCCAAGTGGATCCCTGTGCTGCTTAAACCCACATGGTTTATAAGGCATCATGACACCCTCTGCATGGCAGCCTTAATTTCAACAATGTTGGCCATCACTTCTAGATCACCTCAAATACAATTAATTCAAACTCTTTGTGCCATGATCATCTATATAACCTGGTATACCAATCCACCTGTCCCTTGCACCAAGGTCAGCTCTGAGCTCCAAGATGTAAGCATGTTTTGGTGGTATAAAAATAACATCACCCTAGATCATCAACTCCTTGTTTTCCATCTTATTCAAGTTGGAATTTCATTCCTCAAGGTTGCAAATGCTTGCTACGCCTTGTTCATCTCATCTATATTGATCATCAAGATTTATAAAATATTAACTCTAATTATTATGGCCCCAAAGCTATTTAGTTTCTTAAATAGCCAAAATCTCCAAAACTCCATCCATAAAGGAAAGTTTGGTTTTTAACAAACCACTTCCCCAACTTTTGGCTCTTGTGAGTTCCTTATATCATACCTCAGCTTTACATATCAAAAATAAATATTTTTGAGAAGCTGTATTATTTCTTTGTGTCCATTTTCTTAAATGGCTGAATTGGAATAATAATTGTTTTAAATACTTTTAATCCCCAATAAATCTTGGGAAAATTCCCCTAAGTGTGTATCCACACATGGGACCTTTCGACATCAAAATGCACCCTTATCCAATGGCAATTTATCAAATGATCTTATAGAAATCATTTCTGTCTGTTTTGAGTAATAGGATTTATGTGGACTTAAACTCCACATAAAAATCCCAATTAAATCCTAGAAGTCTACCTTTACCTTATCTATCTACCAGTACCATTTTCTCCTCTCGTCCAACGTAACTTTTTAGACTTCCTTCACAACCATCTATTGGATCAATTTCTGTCAATTAAGCAAACCACCACTCTAACCACTTCCCAATACCATCAAGGCTTGATCAAAGCTTAACCTCAGCACCATGACACCTCCTTGGTCGACCACCACTACACCTCCACCTCAGCCTTGACCATTTAGTCCTTGTACTAATAGAAAGGAGAAATAACCCCAAACTCTTACAAGGATCAATCTAATTAAATCACCACAGCTCCCTCTCTGGTCCAGCACGACCCAATTACCACCCTGCCCCTCTCCACCTCCCCCCTGGACCAATCACTGGCCAGCTTTGCTCTCCTCCATGCCCACTTTCGTAATTTACCACATCCACTCCCTCCCCTTGGTATAAAGCTAGCAACACTCCCCCAGCCAGCCCTCTGCCCCTCACTTGCCCCCTCTCCACCTCACTTGCCTCCCTAGAGCACCACACCCCCTCCCCTGCTTTGTGTTGTTCGAGGAAGAAGAAGAGGAGAGCTTCGGCCTCCTCAAGGAAATCGAGCAAGGCACCTCCACCTCCGCTCCTCCCTCTCTGCATGTTAGCCCACGAGCTCCCCTAGCTCTCCTCTACCTAACCGTGCTTTTCTTTTGGCCCAGGACCCTCCCCTCCGCCGTCGCCGTTGAGAACCGATGAGTTCATCCTCGGCCGTCGTCGCGCGAGCTAGCTCCCGGCGTCAACCCACCCCGTGTCGCCCCTCGTTCGGCTCGTCGTCGACCACCACGTCGCCCTACCGCCTCCTCGACCTCCCTCGAGCCCCCAGGTATCCTCCCTGCTCCTCCCGCTCTGCCTAGGGTTCCTGTCACCGGCCACCCTCTGTCGCGTTGACGACGACTGAGTGTCGTCCATCGCTACTTGATCCAACGGACAGATCCGACTTATACCCCTTAGGCCCCCTCTCTCGCTGACTTCCGGGCCCCGCCAGACAGGTTCGAGCGCCGTCTCTCGCACGTCGCCCCATCGTTGTGGGCTGAATCCTCCCCCGCAGCGCAGTAACTCCCCAGATCTGGCCCAGTGCACCTCCTTTTCCTTTTCTTTTAGCATATCCATTATTCTATAAAAGTTTCTACTAAGATTAAATCCAAATAAAATAGTAAATCATGTCCAAATGCCTAGATCTAATTTTCTGATTGTTCTCTGATGTTTTCTCAAACATGCAGAGGCAGCCCCATGCCCAAAATAAATTCCAATATTGGCTAGTAATTATTCTGCTAAAATTGTGTCTAGAACACTAATTAAAATCCACAGAAAGTTCCACATCTCCATTTGGGATGAACCCATGTCCTACTGGAAGGTATCTGAATTACGTGTCATCCACCATAGGTCTCATGCCCAGGTGAACTGTAATCTGCCTTTTGTAAAAATATCAAGATTTGACCATTATCTGCCTTAGATAAATTCCCCGGGTCAAACCAAATAAGGTATTGACCTGATTCCACCTCCCAGTATACCCCAGAACCAGTGTCCACCAAACCCTAGCAGCTCAGAATTTATTGAGCTCTGGTTGAATTTTGGTGATTTGTATACTTCTGTAAGGGGTATTTTCACTAAATAAATCACTCAAGGAGTTTGACAACTCCAAAAAGGGTGAATCCAATTCCTACAGAAAGGTATTGGACATGCCTATGACCTTACCTTGGAAAAAAATCAATATCTCCTATAGATTTAAAATGGTGAAAAAGAGAAAAACTATACAGAACTGCCTTTGGGAATTTCCTGAGGGCATTCTGGTAATTCTTTGGACATGATTCCAACTCTATGTGGTTCAGTACAGCAAGTACTACTTAACCATCCAAGTAAATAATTTTTGGAGCTGCAGAACCTTTCTGGTGAATTATTTCCTCAAACCAGAGTTTAACCCACTATTAAAAGCATAACTAATTCTGGAAAAGTGATATTTAGATGAAAACACTTGTGTTGGTTTTTTCTTGACCAAACCTATCTGAGGATATCACCTTTACATATTGATATCCTACTGACCACAGGTCCCTAATCCAGGTCCCTTGTATCTAACCTTGACAACTATCTTCCAAGATAAAACACCCAGGTGGTAATCTTGTAAATCCCACCATTTGACTCCCACTCCTCCACAACCCTCCCTAGTCCAGTAGTATTCAATATGTTTGTTTGCTATATAATTTGGTGCATGAATGTCTTGTATTGATTGTGGTATTGTCTGCTTGCATGTGTACTCGATGACGACGATAGTGTGAGTGTCTGACGACAAGAAGAACGGGATTTCTTATTATTATATTATTGAGTATTCTTGGTCATATGAAGAAGTCCAAGAACTTATTGCTGATCATAGGCAAGCCACCATTTCCTGAACTCTGTTATATGTCCTATTCTTTTTTACCTATTTTATATCCTCTTTATAAATTGCATACTCTACCTGCATGTCTTGTTTTACAAATATTGCGTTAGTAACTTGGCTCCTCTAAGTTATGACTTCATGTCCTTCGAGGCACTACCCCGATGAACCCATCATTTATCCCCTTTAGACCGAGAGTACGATGGTTAGGATCCTACCTCCTTGATAACCCCGATATTGAGAAAATAAAATGTTTTGGGATTTTTTCCCCACTACAAATGTTTTAAAACGGCTTTGTAAAACCCTAGGAAGAGGCATCGTTCCTAGTGGAAGTTTTAACAAAAGAAACGGTGATGAGGAGAGACAAGAAGATGTGATGGGATGTTCTACGCCTTTACTGGAACAATTTTTATCCACGCAGCCACATTACCCCAGGTTGCTGGGGCTTAACTCGTAGTTTGTCCATATTAGCCGAGGCACTTATACCATGCTTATAGGGAGAAATCCCTGGAATTCCGGGCAGGCGCCACCAGATTAAGGATCTGAAGCCTGTCGCTTGCTTTAGCAAGAGTGAGCATGAACTGGCAGGAGGCCGGTGCAACAATTGGGTCTTCCATGGATGGTATGACTTAGGTAGTACGGAAGGAAGTGGAGTCTCCAGATTTAAGGAATACGCCAAGTTGCGGCTTCGGTATGCGCGTGTACGGAAGGAAGGACTATGGCTGGGAGCCACATACTCGTTGCCGGGGAGAATAAACACAAGAAGAAAAGCATGCCTTTGCTAGTATAGACAAGCGAAAAGTTAGGTTTGATTATCCAGACCCCCATCTAAAGTGGTAGTGGGTCGTGGTTGTATCCCGGCGGATGTATCAGATCTTGTGGGTAAAGTGTGTAAACTCTGCAGAGTGTAAATCTATTCGAATAGACGTATCCACGGTCAATGACGGTTTGGAAGGTTGCTGTAGAGCAGTGCTGGTTTTGATTTTCAAGAAGGATTTCAGAAAAACAAAGGCTTTGAAAATGTCTTCAGCATGGGATGGTCGGAAAGGATCCCTGTTTTGACCATGGGATGGTCAGAAAGGGATGTAAGGAGTTTTGGTCATGGGATGACCGTAAAGGATAAGCAAATGGGTGACCAGTCCTTATGATTTCCAAAACTTTCCAAAACAGTTTCCAAAATGGTTTACAAAAGTTTTCAGCAAAGATATGTAGATGCTATATCTACAAGGGAAACTATTCGAGAAAAGAACCTCTCTTGGAGCCTTCCTACCACCACAGCCAAAATGCATATCCTCTTATTAGTACTAATATCTTAAGGTGGTTTGCGAGTACATTCAAGGTACTCACTAGCAATGTCCCTGGCTATTATCTTGGCCAGATCTCAAGAAGGAGACGATAATGGCGACGATGCGAGCTAGGACGTTCTCCCAGTCCGTTGCCTGTAGGTTAAGGCATGGCTCAGGCTCTGCGCTTGTTGAAGTCCGCTGCTGATTATTGATGTAGCCATAACGGAATTTATGTAAGTCTTGTAATTCGGTATATTCTCGGATGTTGTAATGATACTTGTCGATTATGTGCCACGACTAACTGATCATGGGATCGTCGTTGTATGCATAACAGGGATTCTCGGAGGATTAATCCAGGGGCCCCACAGACTTGGTATCAGAGCCATCCTGAATGTAGGAGAACATTAGTTAGCATGGTCGTTAGACATGAACCTTATTTTGAAAACCCCGGCTTTCGAAAACTAGTTTCTAAATGAGTTTCAAAAACTTCTACTTCTTCTCTTACTCTAAGTAAATGCTTTCGAAAATGGTTCCCTCTAACTCTCGTCTAAACTTCAAACCTACGAATTTCAAATAACTAGGATCTAGAACCCGGTGAAGACAATGAGAACAAGATAAAGACAAGCAACTACCAACATTCACAAGGAGACTACAATATCGCTCTACCAGCGGAATCCTCATAATTAGAAGACATCAGGTGTTACACTATCAAGAAACATCGAAGATACGATGAAGACTTCATCTGCCAGATAGAGACTCACACCTGAACAAAGACGATATTTAGGGTCAATAGTCCTAAGAACAGGATTCCCCTACTCCGCGAGTAGTTAACTCCTTGGTCCCTAGCATTGACCGTGTTTGCTTGCCTAAGTGCATCATGTGCTGCTTGGTGTGTGTTGCCTGCTGAGGACATTGCGATTCCCTTGCTCTATTCGTCTTGTTTGTATGTTCTTGTTTGCCTTGACCTCCTTAAAAATGTGACACGAGGAGCGATAACCCACCTAATAGCTCAGGAAACCCCTGTGTTAGATGTCGGTTATGAGCCCTAGAATAACCTCGAGAGTATATGAGAGGAAGAGCATCGCAAGAACCACGAGTTCGACATCTTCAAGTCAGAAACCACTCAAAGACCTCACCCTGCAAGACTCGTCACTAGCACCACATCCCTTGTTCCTCAGTCTACTACCGCAAGAATCGCATTGAAGCTGGAAGTCAATCACTAAAGGATCCTCAATCTCCACAAAAAAACCACCCGATAAGTCAACCCAAGACAAGAAGTGGAGAACAAACCACACTAACCATAGTGTATTAGAGTTTCTGACCGCCACAGGAGACTAACTAATATAGTCGACCCTACCCAAACCAACGGAATGATCCTCCCTAGAAATTCAGAACCACCCCTGAAGCCAGATGATAAGGAAGCGTGAAGACAACAAGTTACTCCGTATTTGAGCAGGAACAACGCCAAGTGTTCAAGGGACGACAACCCCTCAAAAACTAGATGCCTCTACCCGGACGAAGCACTATCAAGAAGAGTCGTAAACAACTAGCTTGCCTTGAGCGAAATCATAAAAGCTTTGTTAGGAAACCACCCCTGCCAAGGTTGATAAAATAAGGCGTCACTAGACGACCCCGGCTCAAGACTCCGGGAAGATACAGCCACCCGCTAACAGCAAGACAGCCTTCCAAGATAGCAGCTCCAAACCATTCTCGATGAACCATTAGTAAAGCTCTAAGGAGGAAAGACTACGTCTTTCCACTCAACCTCCAGAAGACTGTCTACCGGAAGATACTTCCGAAAGGATCCCTAGTTCCGACGTCCTTTCGCCAAGTAGCAACGCGTGGCCCATCAGAGGAGAAACTAACTGAAGATCCTACGAAATCCCTATGCCGTTCCACCTGAAGACCCACCGGAAGGGCCACTGTATTGCTAACCGCTCAGTTACAATCGCTAGACGATTTGAGACTCCAACAACTCCAATAGGCTAAGTACGAATAATAGTAGGATATAAGCCCTGTAATTTATAGTTCGTCGGACGCCTGCTGAAGACCTCGATTCCAGGAAAAAGATGGACGACAATCTTCAGAACCGCCACCAATGAAGACAAGAAGGAAGGAATGCGTTCTCTCTGAGCTAACCTAGTCAAATCCTAAGGGGGAAGGACTGCGTCTTTCCCACACAAATAGAGTAAACCCTCGCCAGGAGCCAACCTAGAAGCTTGGACCCCAACGTCGTTAATAGGGTACGCTACGACCCTAAGGAAGAGCTGTGAATCCCTAGAGAAAGGTACTCCCAACTATAGATTCTATCTCCCGACGAGTACCCCGTGAAGTTCAGCATCAAGAGAGTCTGCCCGATCTAAGCCCTCGATGATATAGAGTCCGGAAGGAAAGAAGGTCATCTCACAAAATCAAGACTGAACTCTGCTCAACTCTCCGTGCATCCGGAAAGACTGAAGCAGCTTCATCGACATAGTAGCCACTTTCAAAGATGGAGTCCATAAGATAGCACGCTTGAAACCAGTAGCGCTACCCTTGACTCAAAAATCCCCTAACTTTACTCTCCAGAATGTCGGGACGAGATTCTTTTAAGGGGGAAAGTTATGTAACATCCCAATTTCAGCAACCCTGATTAGTTGTCCAGAATGCAAAAATCAGGGGGAACAAAAAAAAATTCTTGTTTAATGCTGAAGTGTTTGCTTGTTGTTGGATATGCTTATGCATATAAATGTGTATTAGATGATATACTCCTTACCTTAACACCAGTTGACAAAAGCTACTTCCCAAAATAGTCTTGGCTTAATTTTCATATTCTCAAATGTTCTGGCATTTCAAAACATGAGCCAAGATGCTTATGTAACCAAAACTATTTTAGTAGCTTCAATTGATAAAACTATGGAGAGCTATATAACATAATCTCCTTATGTTTTCAAGACATAACCTTCAACTATTCTTATCTCTAGGTTTCCCAAAAACTCTTTTTAAATATTTGAATTCTACTCTTGTTAGAGATACCAAGGACCTTACCTTGTTCAAATCCAACCTATTCAAAACACCCACCCTTACCTCGAGCTAGGCTTGATGGTAACCCTTATAGTAGTTGAATTGTTTGCAAGTTGAGTTGCCTTGATCTGCTGTTTGACTTGACTACTTAGAATTAGTATGAGCTAATCTAGGAGCTCATCCACTAGGATCAAGATACTTGAAATAACCACACCCTAAACAAGAGTACCATCTGGATCTAATCTCTATCCACCAGGTGATCATCTAAAACCCCTTACCCAGATCAATTCTGTAGTGATCTATTCTAGAAGCTTCGAAGTCCATGAAGACCAATATCAAGCATAGATCCCTTATACTCAATATACACTTCAACATCAACCACTTGATGATGCTTTGCTACCTTGCCATCCATCAAAACCATCACCACCCACATTCTAGGCAAAAACCCTAACTCTGCCAAATTTGGCTAAGTGTGGAAATGTGTTTCCAGCATCACCTTTTCGAGTACCTCCTTTTCTCAACCCTTGTGCATTTTTGGAAATGCATCTAAACCATCTTGTGAACCATACTAAGGACTACCAAGGACAACTCTTTCCCTTGGTTAGATCATCCTCCTACCCACTTGTTTTTGATGGTTTTGCAGGCAAGAAGTTAACTTTTCCTGCAAATCTAGTCAACATGCCTACTTTGGTATAAGCTCACACCACCATCCAACTTTCTATGGACCAACTATTTGCATGGTTGTGTTCTACTCATATAGGACTATCGTTACCTACTACACTTGTTCCCATTGGATCCTTGAGCTGTTTACACCCACAAGGTTTTGAAGGCTAGTTGATAATCTGCCTTGGCAGGCTTATTTTATTCAAAGTTTGAAACCATGTCATCGTGAGATCAAGCAGGATCAAGCTCAAACCCCTACACCATTGCAATCTACATCACTTGTTCTATCCATCCATATATCCCATGCCCCAAGGGGAGCTCTGAGCTCCAAGATCCAAGATGGTTTTGGGGGTATGAAATTAACATCACCCTAGATCCTTAACCTAGGGCATTCCACCAAAATCAACTTGGATTCTCCAATCCCAAGGTTGAAAATGCTTGATACACCTTGTCTACATCATCTATCTTGATAATCAAGATTTATCAAATATTACCCATAATTATTTTGGCTCCAAATCAATTTAATTCTTTAATAGACAAATTCTTCAAAACCTCTTCCATAAGGGAAAGTTTGGATTTTTCCAAAACACTTCCCCAACTTTTGGCTCATTTGAGATCCATATATCACACCCTACCTTCCCACTTCAAAAATAAATATTTTTGAAGAGTTTTATTATTTCTTTTTGCCCATTTTCTTAAATCGTTGAAACAAGAAATAATTCCATCTTTCCCACCTCAATAAATCTTGGGAAAATTCCCCTAAATGTGTATTCATATTTTGGACCATCTCACATGAAAAACTCAACTTGTCCAATGTAAAATATCAAATGAGCTCCAATACTTCACTTCTGCAGTTTTTGAATAAAACGATTTAAGTGGACTTCTACTCTTCTGAAAATTCCCAATTAATTCCTGGATATCTACCTTGACCTCATCTACCCACCAGTACTATTTCCCCACCTTGTCCAATACAAGTTTTTGGACTCGCTTCATAACCATCTTTTTGATCAAATAGTGCAAACCACACAAAACATGAGCTAACTTGAATCATATCTTTACCAAGCCATTCCACCACTCTCCACAGCACCCATCACTCACCCTAGTCGTGTGCTCTGTAGCTAACCTACTGTAGCAACCCCTCTCCCTTTCCCCATGTGCGTAAGAGAAAGAAAGAGAGAGAGAGAGAGAGAAGTGGGACCAAATGTGTGCAGCAGCCTCCATCCACCCCCTCCCTATCTCTCTGCCCGACCAAATGACCCTCATACCCCTCCTCACCGCCACCTGAGCCAACCCAGGCCAGCCCCACTCCTCCCCCATGTCCAAAGAGGACATTTACCCCACTTCCTCTCCCCCTCGGTATAAATCGGCTAGAGGGCCTCCCAGCACCACCGGCCCCCTCATTTGCTTCCTCTCACTCTCCCTCACCACCCCTAGCTCTACTACTTCCCCACGGCTCTGCCCTGCTCGAGAGAGAGCAAGGGAGAAGCTTCGGCCTTCTCCCTCCCGCCGAGCTAAGCTCCCTCCCCAATGCATCTTCTCTGATGCATGTCACTACACCGAGTCCCCCTCATCCCCCTGCATCTCACCCCGTCCTTCTTTTGGCCTAAGACCGCCTCCTCGAAGCTATGCCGACGTGCTCCGGTGAGATAGTCTCGGTCGTCTTCGCGCGAGCACTACCCCATCGTCAAACCCCACCATGCCGCCCCTCGATGCGCTCCCCTCGGTGCGCCGCGTCGATCTGCAGCCTCGGCTACACCTTCTCGTGCCCCAGGTGAGCTACCGAGCCCTTCCGCCACCGCCTAGGGTTTCCCCGCCGCCGGTGGAGTCCGTCGGAGAAGACGGCGGTGGACCGTCCGTCTCCACTTGATCGGATGGCCCCCGAGCCACCTTACTGCTTCAGTGCTCCCCCTCCATGACAGGCGGGGCTCGCCAGGCCAGTTTGACCCACGGTCTCCCGCGCTCCCGGGAAGGGCAGTTGGGCCGACCCAGTACTTGGTAGCTGGGTCTGGTCAGTTTCGGCATGCTCGGAGTTTTCCTTTATTATTTATACTATAGATCTTCTAAATAGCTGCTCAGTTTAAATCGTTTAAAAAATGTTAAATACCTCCAAATGACCTGATACAAATTTCCTAGGAAACCTTAGGGTTTTTTCTCTGCTGATGTGCCAAACGTTTGGCCAACTACCACTAATATCTCCTCTGCATAATTATTTACCAAGAGGTAGCCTTTCTAGTAAATAAATCCCTCAGGGACCTACACATCTCCAAAATGTATGAAACCAAGTTCCTTTGGAAGCTTACTCATAGGCCTACCACCTAGCATTTATCTCAGGCCAAGGTGAACTGTAGTTTGTCTTTAGTAAAAATAACAAAAATAGCTTAGTTCTGATTTTAGGGATTTCTCTAGGTCAAACCAACAGAGGTATTAACCTAAATCAAACTCCCTGTGATGTGGTACACCAAGGTTTACCAAACTCCAAGAGCTCAATTTTTATTCAGGCCCTATTCAATTTTGGTGAATTAATTGCCTCTGTATATAGTTTTAACGCTAGAAAAATCATCAAAGTAGTTATGCTAACCCAAATATGTTGATTCCAATTTCTACCGAAATTTATTAGAAGTACCTACTAGATTTATTTGGTTTCATATCAAAAACTCTAGTAAATTTAATCTGGTGAAAAACACAATTTGTGTGCAGAACTGACTTTGGGAATTTACCGAGGGCATTCTGGTAATTATATTGACTTCATCCCAACTCTCAGTGAACAAATACATCAAACCCTAGTGAACCATCCAGGGAATTAATTTTTGGAGCTCCAGAACTTTTCTGGTGAATTATTTCCCGAAACTAGAGTAGTTCCCACTAGAAAATTCATTATAAATTAAAGAAAAGTGATAAAATAGTAAAACCACTTCTGTTGGCCTTATCTTGTCAACACCTACTAGATGGTATCATCCTCACATGTTGGTATCATACAGAACCAATCCTTGGTCCAAAACCCCCCTCTTAGGTAGTTCCTCGACAATCAACCCTAAGGGGTGTTCACCCCCTCATCCAAGGCCATCTCAATCTCCTAAATCCAATCCTCTCAAAACCATCGAAATCTTAATTAGGTATTATTCAATTGCTTGCTATATGTATTGTTGCTTGTATGTCGTGTGTTGATTGTGGCTTGGTTTGTTTGCATGTGCTGTTGGGACGACGATAGTTGCGATGAAATCGGAGAGCAGAAGAAGTGGTATTTATAATTGGAATTGATTATTATGGTTTTCTAAGAAGAAGTCCAGGGACAATTGTGCCATATTGCTGATCATCAGGCAAGCCACCTTCTTGCTCATAAGCCCTGTCCTACTATTTTATTTATCCATGTGTTACCTGCTATTTCTGAAACTGCATTGTTTTACTATATGTTAACGTATATATATATATATATGATAGTGGTTTGGCTCCTCCAAACTATTACACTGGGTACTACTAAGTACAACCCACTTCGTGACACCTACTTGCCCCTAGTAGAATAGATGGTGTATATCACCATAACCCTTTGGAGACCCCCTATTTAGCCGAAGCAAGGCTATAGGATGGAAAGACCTCGGAAAAAGTTTTTCCGAAATCTTTTTTGAAAAAGTTTTACAAAATGCTTCAGAAAAACCAGAGGAAAAAGTTTTATGAAAACGCACCTGGTTCTCTGCAGTTTTGGTAGAACAACTACCCCGTGCAACCACCCTATATGGGTAGGGGCTTGACCCGAAAGTGGTTCTCTCTGATACCGGTGCCTCGCAACTACTACAGGGGATCGGAGATCCCTGGAGGGTGGGCCTTCTTCGATAAAGGTAGGACCTTGTCCGGTTATCTAGTATTGGAAGTACCTACCATGTGTCCTTCGAATCAAATCAAAAGCTACTGTAGATTTAATTTGGTGAAAAGGACAAAAACCCCACATAATATCCTTTGGGAATTTCTTGAGGGAATTCTTGTAATTATATTGACTTGATTCCAACTCTCAGTGAACAAGTACATCAAACCCTACTTAACCATCCAGGGAAATAATTTTTCAAGCTCCAGAACTTTTCTAGCGATTTATTCCCTAAAACTAGAAGTTAATTCCCTAGGAAAATCATAACTATTTAATGAAAAGTGATAAAATAGTGAAACCACTTTTGTTGGTTTCATTTTATCAACACCTATTTGTTGGTATCATTTTTACTCTATGGTATCCTACAGAATATGTCCTTGTTTCCAAAACCCATCTCTTAGATAATTTCTAGACTATAATTCCTAAGGAACGTTCATCCCCCTCTCCAAAGCCATCTCAATCCCCTAAATCCAATCCTCTCAAAACCATCTAAATCTTAATCTAGTATTATCCATTTGTTTGCTGTATTGTATTGGTGCTTGCATGCCTTGTGTTTACTGTGCCCTTGTTTGTTTGCATGTGATGTCTGGACGACGATAGTTGCGATGAAATCGTAGAGCAGGAGAAGTGGTAATTATTATTGGTATTATTGGGTATTCTAAGAAGAAGTCCAGGGACACATTGCCATATTGCTAATCCTCAGGCAAGCCACCTTCTTGCTCATAAGCCTCGTCCTACTGTTTTACTTATGCATTTTTTACTTATTGTTTTATGAAAACTGCATTGTTTTACTTTATGTTGACGTATATATATATATATCATAGTCATTTGGCTCCTCCGAACCATTATACCATTGAACTATTAAGTACATCCCCCTTGGTGACACCTACCTATCCCTAGTAGAATAGATGGTGCATATTACACCATACCCCTTTGGAGAACCCGATCTAGCCGAAGCAAAGCTAGAGCATGGGAAGACCCCGGAAAAAGTTTTACCAAATGTTTTATGATAAAACCTTGGTGAGGTGGGACCTCCCAAGAGATGTTGAGAAAGAAAAAGGTTTTGTTTTACAAAGTGCTGGAGGAAAACCAGAGGAAAAAGGTTTACGAAAACGCACCTGGTTCTCTGCAGTTTTGCTAGAACAATTAACCCGTGCGACCACATTACTCTAGTATGGGACAGGGTTGGATTTGAAGTTTGTCTATTCTGGTATAAGCTTGCCTCACAACAACTACAGGGGGTCGGGAATCCCTGGAGGGTGGGCCTTCTCTGATAAAGGTGGGACCTGGAGAAGGAACAAAGGGTCGGTAGGCCTCCACGCGTTACTATGAGCCCCTCATTGAAAGCGCACACTCTCGAGGAGTGGAAAAAGCGGTCCAGTTGGTCCTCGCCCGACGTCCCGGTTTTGAGGGGATAAACACTCATAGGGTAGGCACTTATACTGGAGTGGGCATCCGGAGAGTCTTGATCGGTTACTCGACCCACGATCGGTGAAGATCAGGGTAGTGTACCCAGATGGTGTGGGTAAAGTGTACAACCTCTGCAGAGTGTAAATCTATTCGAATAGCCGCGTCCACGGTCATGGACGGTTGGCAAGGTTGCTGTAGAGAGGTGCTGGTTTTGTTTTCAAAAAGGATTTCGGAAAGAAATGACTTAAAAAAGTTTTGACCATGGGATGGTCGGGAAGGATACCTTCTTTGACCATGGGATGTTCAGAGAAGTATGGAAGGAGTTTGGTCGTGGGACGACCTGAAAACGGAGAAGAAAATGGGTGACCCAGTCCTAATGTTTTCAAAACTTTTCGAAATGGTTTCCAAAACGTTTTACATAAGTTTTCAACAAAGATATGTAGATGCTATATCTACAAGAGAAACTATTTGAGAAAGGAACCCCTCTTGGAGCCCTCCTACTACCACAGCCATAGTACATATCCTATTGTTATTACTGTTATCTTAAGGTGGTTTGTGAGTACATTCAATGTACTCATTGGCCTTGTCCCTGGCTATTAACTTGGTCAGATTCCAAGAAGGAGGGGGTGATGGCGACTATGCGAGCTACGACGTTCTCCCAGTCAGTTTCCTATAGGTTAAGGCATGGCTCGGGCTCTGCGCTTGTTGAAGTCCGCTACTAATTATTGATGTAGCCATAACGGCATTCATGTAAGTCTTGTAAATTCGGTATGTCTCGAATGTTGTAATGATACTTGTCGGTTATGCGCCACGACTAACTGATCATGAGATCGTGGTTGTATCCATAACAGGGATTCTCGGAGGATTAATCTGGGGGCTCCACAGACTTGGTATCATAGCCATCCTGACTGTAGGAGAAGCTTAGTTAGCATGGTCGCTAGACAGGAACCTTATTTTGAAAACCCCGGTTTTCGAAAACTAATTTTTCCATTAGTTTCAAAAATTTCTACTTCTTCTCTTACTCTAAGTAAAAGCTTTCGAAAATGGTTTACTCCAACTCTTTATCCCAAACTTCAAAACCTCCGTATTTTAAATAAATAGGATCTAGAACCCCGTGAAGACAATGAGGACAAGATGAAGACAAGAAACTACCAACAAACGCAAGGAGACTACAACATCGTTCTACCCGCGGAATCCTCACAATCAAAAGACCTCAGGCGTTGCCCTATCAAGAATGCGTCCAAGATACGATGAAGGCTTCATCTGCAAGATAGTAACTTTGACCTAAAGAATTACGGTATCTAGGGTCAATAGTCCTAAGAATAGGATTCCCCTACATCGCGAGTAGTTAACTCCTTGGTCCCTAGAGTTGACCGTGTTCGCTTGCCTAAGTGCATCTTGTGTTGCTTGATGTGTGTTGTTTGCCGAGGACATGGCGATTCCCTCGCTCTGTTCGTCTTGTGTATATGTTCTAGATTGCCTTGACCTCCCTAAAAATGCGACTCGAGGAGCGATAACCCACCTAGTAACTCAGAAAACCCCTGGGTTAGCTATCGGTATTGAGACCCAGACTAACCTCGAGAGTTTATGAGAGGAAAAGCATCGCCAGAACAAGAAATCCAACATCGTCAAGTCTGAATCAACTCGAAGATTTCACCTCAGCAGAACGGCATACCTCGTCATAGTCACCTCGCAAGACTCGTCAATAGCACCACACTCCCTTGTTCCTTAGTCTACTACAACAAGATTTCCGTTGGAGCTAAAAGTCGATCACCGAAGGATCCTCAATATCCACAGGAAACCACCCGATAAGTCCACCAAGAAAAAAAGGTGAAGACCTAACTATGCTGACCTTCGGTATATTAGGGCTTCTGACCGCCTCAGGAGCCTAACTAATCCAGTCGACCCTACCCAAACTGACAGGAAGTTCTTCCCCGAAAGACCAGATTACCCCAACACCCTGAAGACAGGACTGGCCGAAGGTGACGGGTCTACTTCACCACCAAGCAGAGGCAACGTCAATAAGTCTGAATAAGGATAACCTCTCTGAAGATGAATGTCTCTAACCCAATTGAAGGCTAACAATAAGTGTCGTTAACAATTAACATACCCAGAGTTAACCACTAGGACTACGTTAGAAAACCACCCTGACCTGGTTCCCGCAATAATGTCTCTCGGAGAGCTCAACCCAAGACCCAAGGAGATACATACCTCTGCAACACCTCGCCAGCCCTGCAAGACAGAAGCTCTGCACCATTCTCGAAGGACCTGACTGCATCTCTAAGGGGGGAGGACTTCGTCTCTCCAACTCAATCCCCAAAAGACCGTCTATCGGAAGACACTTGAGAAGAGATCTCCGGATCTGACGTCCCTTCACCAAACCACAACCCGAGAGTTATCGGAGGAGAAGCTAACTGAGGATTCTACAAAGTCCCTCCGTTACTTCAACTGAAGACCCACCCGAAGGACCTCCAAACCGCAAACCCTTAGGTCCTTAATGCCTAGAGGACGTGAGACTCCAATGACTCCTCCAGGCTAAGAATGAATAATAGTAGTATATAAGCCCCGTAGGCCATAGCTTTCACGGACGCCCTCTGAAGATCCCGACTCTAGGAGACAGATAGAAGACAGTCTTCCAAGCTTCATTTAGTGACCTCAAGAAGGAAGGATATGTTATCCCCGAGCTAACCTAGTTTAATTCTAAGGGGGAAAGACTACGTCTTTCCCACAAAGTAGAATAACCCTCTGCCAGGAGCAACCTCAGGAGTCCGACCCTTAAACCGTTAAATAGGATACGCTACGACCTTAAGGAAGAGTTGTGAGTCATTAGACAGAGGTACCCCCAGCTGTAGATCCGATCCTCTGACGAGCACTCCGTGAAGTTCAGGATCGAGATAGTTCGCCTAGTTTAAGCCCTCGAGATATCGAGCCCTGAAGGATTCTGAGGTGATCCCTCGCAACCAGGGATGGACTTTGTTGAACTCTTCGTGCCTCCACGGAAGACTGAAGCTCAACTTCATCGATAGAGTAGAAACTCTCAAAGATGGAGTCTGTAAGATAGTACGCGTAAGGCACCTAGTATCAACCCGACTCAAAATCCCCTAATCCTACTCTCCGGAATCTCGGGACAAGATTCCTTTAAGGGGGAAAGATCTGTAACATCCCAATTTCGGCAACCCTGATTAGTTGTTCAGAATGCAAAAATCAGGGGGAAACAAAAAATATTCTTGTTTAATGCTGAAGTGTTTGCTTGTTTGGATATGCACATGCATATGAATGTGTATTAGATGATATACTCCTTACCTCACCATCAGTTGGCAAAAGCTATCTAACAAAACTATCCTGGCTCATTCCACATATTCTCAAATGCTCTGGCATTTCAAAACCTGAGCCAAGAAGCCTTTGGTCAACCAACTATTTTAGTAGTTTATATTGATCAAACTATGGAGAGCTATAGAATACTACCTCCTTATGTTTTCAAGACAGAACCTTCTAATACACTTACCTCTAGCTTTAACAAAAACTTTTTGTAAAACTTTTGAATTCTACTCTAGGTAGAGATACCAAGGACCTTACCTTGTTCAAACTCCAACCTATTTCAAAATACCCATCCTTACCTCAAGCTAAGCTTGGTGGTAACCCCAGTAATAGTTGAGTTGTTTGTAAGATGAGTGGCCTTGATCTGCTTTTTGAATTGTCTGCTTTAGAGATAGTATGAGCTACTCTAGGAGCTCATAACTAGGATCAAGGTGTCTCCAAAGCATCCCACCCTAAGCAAGAATACAATCTGGATCTGATCCCTAGCTACTCAGTAGTCATCTAAAAACCTTAACCAGATCATCTCTGAAGTGATCTACTTCTAGAAGCTATCAAGTCAATGGAGACCAACCTCAAGCATGGATTATTTCTACTCAATATACACTTAAATATCATCCACTTGATGATTCTTGGGTACCTTGCAACCCATCAAAATCATCCCCACCACATTCTAGTCAAAAACCCTAAGTCTGTAAATATGTTTCCAACATCACCTTTTTGGATGTCTCCCTTTCTCGACCCTTGTGCATTTTTGGTAATGCACTTGAACCATATTGTTAACCATCCTAAGGACTACCAAGGCCCACTCTTTCACTTTGTTAGATCGTCCTCCAACCCATGTTTTCTTGATGGTTTTGCAGGGAAGAAAAGAACTTTTCCTGCAAATCTAGTCAACATGCCTACTTTGGTATAAGCTCACACCACCATCCAATCTTCTATGGACCAACTCTTTGCATTATTGTGTTCTACTAATATAAGTCTATCAACATCTACTTCACTTTTTCCAAGTGGATCTTTGTGCTGCTCAAACCCACATGGTTTTGAAGGCTACTTGATAATCTGCTTTGGCAGGCTTATTTTATTCAAATTTTGAAAGCTTGTCTTGGTGAGCTCCAGAAGGATCAAGCTCAAAACTATACACCATTGCAATATACATAACTTGGTCTATCCATCCATATATCCCTTGCCCCAAGGGGAGCTCTGAGCTCCAAGATCCAACCTAGTTTTAAGGGTATGAAATTAACATCACCTTAGATTCTTAGTCTAAGGTATTTCACCAAAATCAACTTGGATTCTCCAATCCCAAGGTTGAAAATGCTTGCTACACCTTGCCTACATCATATCCCTTGATCCTTTATTATTTATTTTTTCCTATTTGCTTAAATGGGAGAAATGGAATAATAATTGTTTAAATACTCTTATGCCTCAAAAAATCTTGGGAAAATTCCCCAAAGTGTGTATTCACATTTGGGATCATCCCACATCATAAACTCCCTCTGTCCAATGTAAATTTATCAAATGTTCCTCTAGAAACTACGTCTGTACTTTTTGAATAAATAGATTTAAGTGGACTTTAAATCTCTAGAAAAATCCCAAATAATTCCTAGAGTTATGCCTTGACCTCATCTACCCACCAGTAGCATTTACCCATCTTGCCCAATGCAAATTTTGAGACTTTCTTCATAGCCATTTACTTGGTCAAAATTGCCAAGGAGACATTTTCCTCAAATCAAAAACCCACAAAATCTCACTAGCCTGGTCTAGTAAGCTTCCCCAGCACAACTCACACTCTTCTGGTCGTATGCACTGTAGCATGGCACTGTAGCACCATCATCCCCTTGTCCTCTAGTGTTTGGAAGTCGATATTAAAGTGGGATAACCACCTAGTGCCAAAAAATCTTGCCACAGGAACACCCCTCCCTCTCTCTGTCCCCTGCACGACCCCTGTGTCTCTCCACCACCCCATATGACCAATGGCAAAGCCATGGACCTGCCATAGCCCCTCCATAGGCCATGTCCGTAGCCATGTCGCTACCGTCGCCTGCCCATCCCTCTCGGTCTCGCCGTCGAGCCTATAAAAGGAGGGCACCCCCGGCCATTTGACGCACACCACTCCACTCCCCTCACCTCACTGATCGTTCCCCACTTCTAGCCGAAGCAGCACGAGCACTTGCTTGCCGGAATTTGGCCGGAGTAGCCCGCAGCAGAGGAGGAAAGGGTGCCGCTGATTGGGACCACCCCCGGAGCTGCCTCTACCGTCCCTGAGCTCGCCTTCGACCACCAGTCTGTTTGCCCGGCTCGCCATCATCGCTGGAGCCCTAGTACGCCCCCTATGCACCCCCACCGAGCTGCTAGGGTTCAAGCTCGCTGGCGACAGGTCCGTCGTCGACGACAAGCCACAACCGTTGATTTCCACTCTAATCCAACGTCCCACATCGCCCCGTACCGCGTCGCACGTTATGAGCCGCTGACTTGTGGACCCCCCTGTCAGTTGAGCCCCGCGCTACGGAGTGATACTGGGCCAGCCCGTTAGTGTTTCCCTTGCGACCCAGTTAGTTTGAATTAGGATTTTCCTTTTTAGTTTAAACTTAGTTCTGTCTCTGAGTTTGAAAATCAATTCAGAGAGATTTACAAATTCAAATTGCATGAAACCAATTTTGCCTTAAATGTATTGAAATGATCTATCCAAGACCGTTGGATTTAATTAAATTAAAGTTATAGATCTCTCCTAGTAAAAATAACAAAACAGAAGCATTTGCACCTTGCAGCATTTTTATAAAATCAACTAAGATAGGTTTTGAGTTGATTCCAACTCTCAAAATTCACATTTCATCAGACCTATCTGAATATGTAATAATATTAAGGTTTACATGCAATGACTTTGGACTAGTACCAGAATAATGCTATATAGGCATTTCTAGTCACTTTAAATCATTAAATAATGAACTTAAACCAAAGTAATTATGATCCAACCCTTAAATAACATTCCTACCTGTTAGAATGTGTGGTGATGACATGTGTTCACATGATCCCATATTTTAAGTGGTGAATATTAAATCTTAGTTAATTTTTCAATGAGTAGAAATTACTTTTCTAAATTAAAAAGAGTGAAACAATTAAATTAAACTTGTGATGCTTGCTATGATAATAGATCATCAAATGTGTGTCTTAGAATGCTAATTAGACTAGTTAAGTATTGTTTGGTGATTGTGTACTCTGTATGTATTTATAGTCGATAGTACCGACCAAGCTTTCGAGGAGGAGGAGTTCTACGAAGAAGAAGAAAACTTCAATGCAAGTATAATGCTTAGCAAGCTAGGATTGAACTAGATGGTTTAGCAAAGATGCTATAGGCATGCTTAAGTCATAGCACTTTGACTATTAGTACCCCAAGTCTTATCTACAAGCTTTACTTCCTTTACTTTACCCAAAGTTCTTTACTTGTTTTGAAGATATTATAAAGAGTATAAAAATTGACCTATTCAGAACCCTTTTGATGTCATTCTATGGCATGAGATTGAACCCATATTATTCACCTTAGTGAACACTCTTAACTTAGTAGTTTAGAGTAGATCAAAAACTTGAGTCACTTTAGATGGGAACACTTGGTGAAAATGAATTGTGAAAACCTTGGAATGATGAGTCATTCTATTGAGATGTTTTGACATGTGTTGAGAAACACAAATGGTTTATGATGGTGAAAATGTTGAGGAATGAGCCTTATCCTTTTTAATAAAATGGATGGTTGTATTCGGATGCGATACCATTCCAAATTTAAGGTGCAACCACACTACCTTAATTGGGTAAGACTTAGCTGGAAATTTATATGCATTAGTATTAGTTCCGTCGCGGGAGAGGATTGAGCTGAGGCTACCTCTCAATGTTGTCCACCTATGCAGTGCCCAAGATGACTGATGGTCATGGTTGGAGGGCATGCTCATAGGAGAGGTGCTTATACTAGGGTGTGTAAAGGCAAGGTTATGTTTGATTATTTGCATACTAAGTATGATGATTCAGGGTTATCCCTGACAGATGTATCGAATCTTGTGGTGAAAGTGTACCACCTCTGCAGAGTGTCAAACTATTCGAATAGCCGCGTCCGCGGTTATGGATAGTTGGAATGGCCATACTTTATCGTTGTTAGATGTTTTCCAAACAACTTATGAAATGAATGATGAATTTTGACTTGACCACAATAGGGTTGTGTTTATGACAATAGCTTCCCAACTTAAGTGATTCTATAACTTTATTTTATCTTTCTTTGCTTCTGAACTCAGCTTAGGTTTCAAAATTAACTTTATAGTTAAACTTAGATTTAGCACTTTAACTCAGAACTATATTACTTGTTAGTGCTAGTTTGCGAGTACTTAAAGAGTACTCATGGCTTTTGTCCCTGGCTATTCTCATGGCCAGTCTATGAAGATGATGGCCAGAATGACGGCTATGATAACTAGGACTATATGCCTTCGTCAGCATTACATGTGCCCCTGAAGATGGACCCCACCGCTACGCTTATCTTTTAATTCCGCTGATTCTAGTATTAAGACTGGATCATGAGATCCTTATTTGTGTAAGACCTTATGTATGCTTTCTAATGGATGATGTACTGTGATATCCAATCCGCTATGTCTCACAAAAATGGTAATCATGGGATTCCGAGGTATGGCATAACGGGCATCTGGGATTAAAAATCCGGGTGTTGACAAAGACACATGCAATGACTATGGTGGTGGTTTAGAAAAAGAAGACACATGCAATTACTCAAGTGGTGGTTTAGGAAAGGAACACACATGCAAAGACTCTGGTGGTGATTTAAGAAAGGAACACACATGTAATGACACTGGTGGATCCATGAGCTTTAGGAAAATAAGACACATCCAGCGACTCTGGTGGTGGTTTAGAAAAGGAACACACATGCAATGACTCTGTTGGTGGTTTTGGTAAGAAATACACATGCAATGACTCTCGTGGTGTTTTAGGAAAGGAAGACACATGCAATGACTCTGGTGGTGGTTTAGGAAAAAATACACATGCAATGATTCTGGTGGTGGTTTAGGAAAGGAACACACATGCAATGACTCTCGTGGTGGTTTAGGAAAATAACACACATGAAATGACTCTGGTGGCGGTTTAAGAAAGGAATACACATGCAATGACTATGGTGGTGGTTAAGAAAAGGAAGACACGTGCAATGACTCTAGTGGAGGTTTACGAAACGAAGACACATCCAATGAGTCTGGTGGATCCATCTGGTTTAGGAAAATAAGACACATGCAATGACTATGGTGGTTGTTTAGGAAAGGAACACACATGCAATGAATCTGGTGGTGGTTTAGAATAGGAAGACACATGCAATGACACTTGTGGATCGATTTGGTTTAGGAAAAGAAGACGAAAGCAAAGACTCTAGTGGTGGTTTAGGAAAGGAACGCACATGCAATGACTATGGTGGTGGTTTAGGAAAGGAACACACATGCAATTACTCTAGTGGTGGTTTAGAATAGGAAGACACATGCAATGAATCTATTTGTCGTGTAGGAAAAGAAGACAAATGCAATGACTCTGGTAGTGGTTTACGAAAAGAAGACACATACAATGACTCTGGTGGTGGTTTAGGAAAGGAACACACATACAATGACTCTGGTGGTGGTCTAGGAAAGGAACACACATGATGTGACACTGGTGGATCCATATGGTTTCGGAAAAGAAGACACATGAAATGACTCTTCTGGTGGTTTTGGAAAGGAACAGACATGCATTGACTCTGGTGGTGGTTTAGGAAAGGAAGACACATGCAATAACTATGGTGGTGCTTTAGAAAAAGAAGACACATGCAATGACTCTGGTGGCGTTTAGGAAAGGCACACACATGCAATGACTCTAGTGGTGGTTTAGGAATGGAAGACACATGCAATGGCTCCGGTGGTGGTTTAAGAAAGGAACACACATGCAATAACTCTAGTGGTGGTTTAGCAAAATAAGACACTTGCAATGACCCTTGTGGTGGTTTAGGAAAGGAACACACATGCCATGACTATGGTGGTAGTTTAGGAAAGGAACACTGATTCAATGACTCTGATGGTGGTTTAGGAAAGGAACACACATTCAATGATTCTGGTGGTAGTTTAGTAAAGGAACACACATGCAATAACTCTGGTGGTGGTTTAGGAAAGGAATATATGTGCAATGACTCTAGTGGATCCATGTGGTTTAGGAAAATAAGACACATGGAATGACTCTCGTGGTGGTTTAGAAAGGAACACACATGCAATGACTCTGGTGGTGGTTTAAGAAAGGAACACACATGCAATGACACTAGTGGATCCATGTGGTTTAGGAAAAGAAGACACATGCAATGACTCTGGTGGTGGTTTAGGAAAGAAACACACATGCAATGACTATGGTGGTGGTTTATGAAAGGAACACCCATGCAATGACTCTGGTGGTGGTTTAGGAAAGGAAGACACATGCAATGACTCTAGTGGTGGTTTATGAAAAGAAGACACATGCAATGACTCTGCTGGTGGTTTAGGAAAAGAAGACACATGCAATGACTCTGGTGGTGGTTTAGGAAAGGAACACACATGCAATCACTCTAGTGGTGGTTTAGGAAAAGAACAGACATGTAATGACTCTGGTGTGTGTTTAAGAAAGGAACACACATGCAATGACACTACTGGATCCATGTGGTTTAGGAAAAGAAGACACATGCAATGACTCTGGTGGTGGTTTAGGAAAGAAACACACATGCAATGACTATGGTGGTGGTTTAGGAAAGGAACACCCATGCAAGGACTCTGGTGGTGGTTTAGGAAAGGAAGACACATGCAATGACTCTAGTGGTGGTTTATGAAAAGAAGACACATGCAATGACTCTGCTGGTGGTTTAGGAAAAGAAGACACATGCAAAGACTCTAGTGGTGGTTTAGGAAAGGAACACACATGCAATGAATCTAGTGGTGGTTTAGGAAAAGAACACACATGCAATGACTCTGGTGGTGGTTTAGGAAACGAAGACACATGTAATGACTCTGGTGGTGTTTTAGGAAAGGAACACAAATGCAATGACTCTGGTGGTTTAGGAAAGGAACAACATTCAATGATTCTGGTGGTGGTTTAGGAAAGGAACACGCATGCAATGACTCTGGTGGTGGTTTAGGAAAGGAAGACACATGCAATGACTCTGCTGGATCCACGTGGTTTAGGAAAAGAAGACACATGCAATGACTCTGGTTGTTTTAGAAAAGGAGCACACATGCAATGACTCTAATGGTGGTTTAAGAAAGTAACACACTTGCAATGACACTTGTGGATCCATGTGGTTTAGGAAAAGAAGGCACATGCAACAAATCTGGTGGTGGTTTATGAAAGGACCACACATGCAATGACTTTGGTGGTGGTTTAGGAAAAGAAGACACATGCAATGACCCTGGTGGTGGTTTAGGAAAGGAAGACACATGCAATGACTCTGGTGGTGGTTTAGGAAAGAAACACACATGCAATTACCCTGCTGGTGGTGGTTTTGGAAAGGAAGACACATGCCATGCCTCTGGTGGTGGTTTAAGAAAGGAACACACATGCAATGACTCTGGTGGTGGTTTGGGAAAAGAAGACACATGCAATGACTCTGGTGGTAGTTTAGGAAAGGAACACACATGCAATGACTCTAGTGGTGGTTTAGGAAAGTATCACACATGTAATGACTATGGTGGTGGTTAATTGAAAGGAAGACACATGCAATGACTATGGTGGTGGTTTAGGAAAGGAACACAGATTCAATGACTTTGATGGTGGTTTAGGAAAGGAACACACATTCAATGATTCTGGTGGTAGTTTAGTAATAGAACACACATGCAATAACTCTGGTGGTGGTTTAGGAAAGGAATACACACGCAATGACTCTGGTGGATCCATGTGGTTTAGGAAAATAAGACAGATGGAATGACTCTCGTGGTGGTTTAGAAAGGAACACACATGCAATGACTCTAGTGCTGGTTTAAGAAAGGAACACACATGCAATGAAACTGGTGGATCCATGTGGTTTAGGAAAACAAGAAACATGCAATGACTCTAGTGGTGGTTTAGGAAAGAAACACACATGCAATGACTATGGTGGTTGTTTAGGAAAGGAACACCCATGCAATGACTCTGGTGGTGGTTTATGAAAGGAAGACACATGCAATGACTCTAGTGGTGGTTTATGAAAAGAAGACACATGCAATGACTCTGCTGGTGGTTTAGGAAAAGAAGACACATGCAATGACTCTGGTGGTGGTTTAGGAAAGGAACACACATGCAATGACTCTAGTGGTGGTTTAGGAAAAGAACACACATGCAATGACTCTGGTGGGTGTTTAAGAAAGGAACACACATGCAATGACTCTAGTGGTGGTTTAGGAAACGAAGACACATGTAATGACTCTGGTGGTGTTTTAGGAAGGGAACACAAATGCAATGAATCTGGTGGTTTAGGAAAGGAACACACATTCAATGATTCTGGTGGTGGTTTAGCAAAGGAACACGCATGCAATGACTCTGGTGGTGGTTTAGGAAAGGAATACACATGCAATGACTCTGCTGGATCCATGTGGTTTAGTTAAAGAAGACACATGCAATGACTCTCGTGGTGGTTTAGGAAAGGAGCACACATGCAATAACTCTAATGGTGGTTTAAGAAAGGAACACACGTGCAATGACACTGGTGGATCCATGTGGTTTAGGAAAAGAAGGCGCATGCAACGAATCTGGTGGTGGTTTATGAAAGGACCACACATGCAATGACTTTGGTGGTGGTTTAGGAAAAGAAGACACATGCAATGACCCTGGTGGTGGTTTAGGAAACAAAGACACATGCAATGACTCTGGTGGTTTAGGAAAGAAACACACATGCAATTACTCCGCTGGTGGTTTAGGAAAGCAAGACACATGCAATGACTCTGGTGGTGGTTTAGGAAAGGAAGACACATGCAATGACTCTGGTGGTGGTTTAAGAAAGGAACACACATGAATAAACTCTGGTGGTTTGGGAAAAGAAGACACATGCAATGACTCTGGTGGTGGTTTAGGAATGGAACACACATGCAATGACTCTAGTGGTGGTTTAGGAAAGTATCACACATGTAATGACTATGGTGGTGGTTAATAGAAAGGAAGACACATGCAATGACTATGGTGGTGGTTTAGGAAAAGAAGACACATGCAATGACTCTAGTGGTGGTTTAGAAAAGGAACACACATGCAATGACTCTAGTGGTGGTTTAGAAAAATAACACATATGCAATGACTCTAGTGGTTGTTTAAGAAAGGAACACACATGCAATGACACTGGTGGTGGTTCAGGAAAGGAGGACACATGCAATGACTCTGGTGGTGGTTTAGGAAAAGAAGACACATACAATGATGTAATACCTCGGACATTACGCTCTAATTTCAAGCCTGGACGAACCAAAAGTGGACAAGGGATTCTACTGCGGAGGCCCAAGGTCACCCATGTGTTGCCCCGTCGAAGTGGAGCAGGGCACGGTACCGGCCTACCCCTTATCCACATTCAAGAACATCGGCACAAGAGCGAGCGGCGTAAGCGACAGGTAACATGACCGAGACATACACAAATGAGCATGTATGTCTGCGACTTACAATAGACATCAGAGTCACACCATCTAGAAACAATAGAAACAGAAATATTCAACGCCATATGGCAAGATTAAAATATCCTAGATAGATATACTAGTTTAGGATATCTCCTCATACATCACGCAACAGAGTATCAAGCGGAAGAAGAATACAAGATCCGAGTACGGATAAGAAGCAAATCGGTATAAGATTCCTCAGAACGAAGCACATCCCGCCCACAGATCTCATAGATCTCCATCCCCGGAATCTCTACACCTGATGGTCATTGCCACCATCATCTGTTTCTTCAACCCAGTAGCCTTCCTGGGAGTATACCTGTCCACCTAAAGCAAATATTTATCGTGTGAGACCCTAGGGGTACGCATCAAGTCTTAATGCATCTAACGGGAACAACCTGGGGTGACGCAATTACAACAATAGATAATATCTAAAAGTTCTATGGAGACACGCTACATCATCCGCCCAACCATAGATGGGAAGACGCTCATTAATTAAGAGCAATGATTATACAAGTAACATAAATAACCTCGCTCGTCCTCCTTCTCGCTTACTGACGAGAAGCCGGAAGAACATCCCATTCCTTGGCAATTTTATTAACCATTCCATGAGTTTTTCACTAATTACTAGTCATGGCTTACTCAAATTAAAGGCGGGACTTTAGTTATGCTTGTCTATGATAGAGAAATTTTGCTCCAAGTTGTCCATAATCGTGGACACGGCTTTCAGAAAGATTTACCCTACAGGGGTGCACAAATAGTAACACACACACGATCAATATCGGGAAGAACCAAATAAAACGCAATGAGGCCTCATGACAAAGCATTCATAAATTATTTCAGAGGGCCACCCCATTAAGCTACCCGCTACGAAGTTGGATGGCTCCAAGACGGACCCAAGGTTTGTGTAAATGGCTGTAAACGACTAGGAATCTGAAAGTGTGACTGGGCTTGTCGATACCGCGAAAACGTGTCACAAGTCCTAAACAGTACAGGTGCTCCACGCACAATGGTAAATAAAGCAGTGAAGTATGGCATAAGTACATGATAGTAATAAATCCCCAAACTAGTTTGTGGCCCCAAGAAATAAAGTGTGAATCAAGCTCAGGCAAAGGGGGATCCATAGGGTCTCTCGTATGTGGATAGTGGGAATAGTCAAGGAACAGGAATCAAGTACTCGGGGTCCTATGGGACACAAGTGAGCTTAAAGAACCAAATAGTAGATAATACTCACTAATGCCTCTTTCATTAGTTCTCTACTCATATAAAGTTGTTTAGGTACCTCATTAGCCAAAGATTCGCACAAACCCTACACATGCAATTCTACGACTCGCATGGCTCAAACAACTCCTGCAGTAACTGCTCATGGGATGGAGATACAAGCTTTGGTGGGGTTTAAAAATAAAGGTTGTGCAATACTTGGGATTCAAATTTAACGCAATCGCGACTCAATGATGCAATTGTAAGATAGAAGCATACGTACTATATGTATGCAAGCATGGGGAATTGGTAGGATGAGGGTAATACTCCTAAGGCTCATGGTATTCTCCTTGATCAGTGTCTATCCGGATAAAAACCAAACACACAAGGGCCAAAATAAATACATTGCACAGCCATATAAATAATAGGCAACAAGCAAACAAAGTATATGATGAGGATATATACAGGGATTATGATATTTCTGACTGCTTGAACTGGAAGGAAATATTTAGTCAAATCAATAATGACTATCACGTGAATTCATTCCTAGTTAACCATCTTTCATTTATAAGAACTTTATATTGCCGAAATCTTTGTGCTATTGTATGATCTGGTACATGGGAGAAGAAGGCATAGCACGGAGCGAGGAGCTGAAGCATATGGAGCATGGCGTGTTGATCAATGAAGAATGTGCGAGGGAGGAGAGGGAGGAAGCGCAAGGAGCTACCAAGAACAAGATAAACACATGGGAGGATCTCTGCCGCGGCACAGAAATAGAGTCCTTTTCTGCCACAACAGGTTGCCGCGACAGAGAAAAATGCCCAAACTTTGCCACGGCAGAACCCTGAGCCGAACCAAATTTTGGGTCAGTTTGTACCCTAGTTGGGTGGGACCAACTCAGTCACCCCCTTAGCCGCCGCACCCGCAGACTCCTAAATAGATGGGGTGCACTAGTTTTAGGTTTAGACCACGTTAAAATATTTTGGAGTTCTTTCTTTCATAGAACCTCTGGAATTACCCTGTGTCCAAATTTACCAACTATAATTGAGTCTGATTTGTTGATTCATTGGGAGTTAGTAGATTGCATACTACCATTCATGGGCACGGCTACGTGCGCAAGAGTGTGGTGTTGTGAATATCCTACAAGGTTCGAGATCTATTGCGCTGGCATTAGGGTTCAAGCAGGAGAGATCATAGCTACGCACTAGTTATCTATCATCCACCATCGCCATCGACAAGAGCTTGCTGAGAAGATTGGGCCACCCCATATCATCTTGGTATCAGATTTCCTCGTTGCCTTGGTAAGCAATCCACAATCCATCCATAGATTAGAGAGTGTTTTAGTTCTATACAGAAAAAGCCCCGCAAAAAGAGTTGCCATAGACTAGATTACATCGTATTCAACTAATAGTTGCTGGTCGTGTCCCTCTATTAGTCTAGATCTAGATCTGTTCTTCCTAGATTTTTGTTCTAGTTGTTTTCTAGTCGAATCCATCCTTGTTTTCCGCTGCCACCAAGCCAGATCCGGTCCAAGCTAGAGTCCTCATTATTTACTCCTTGTCAAGTCAGAATTGGAAAAAAAATCATGCCGACTCTGTCGTGGCAGAGAAACAGATTGTTTTTCTACTGCGAGTCCGTGTCTGCCACGGATCCGATTTCCTGCCGTGGCACGGGTTCTGCCGTGAGTACTAGATTCTCTGCCACGGCACAGTTTTGCCCCGTTTTTCTGCCATGGCTGCCATAAATTAAATTGTGAAAATTTGCAATTTTCCAAACCTTAGCTACAAGCATTCGGTTTCATAAGTGTAGGAACTTTCCCATTGAGACTAGTTTCTGCTCTTACAGGCTGCTCGTAGGGTTTTGGTGCTGTGCTTTCTACTTTGGTCGTGTGTGATATTAAAAAAAAGAGAAAGAGAATATAGCAAAAGAAAAGGCAAAAATAAAAAGAAGCTATACAAAAGAAAGAGAAAAAAGGAGAATTGAGCAAGAGGCCTAGTGATATCATTGTGCATCGGTAGATGGAGAAATATTTTGCATATTTTCTTTGAGCTTTGCTAGTGTCTCTCGATAGTAGTGCAACACCCTTCATAGTTGCATTGCCACATTTTTCTCCACGTGTGTGTTTCTTGGGTTTTTATACGATCAACACTAGGACTTGTTTGCGGTGTAGATAGGATACCATACCTATATCTCCACCATAAATAACCTGTGTGTCCTGCGATCGTTCTCTATACCTTTGATATTCACTTCATCACATCAGTGCATAAGTCTTTGATTCCGTTTGGTAAAGCATCTCTATTCACTTTGGAATGGTAAGATACCCTTTCTTGTCAGTTGTGAGTGAGTTGTGAGAGTTTCCACCATAGAGATTTTGATTTTTGCACTAACCTACTAATCATGTCTTTGAGTGATGATGAAGTTGTGTCATAGAAAAGCAGCTTGAGGAGCTTGTTAATTGGCACGAGGCTGTTGATGGGAATATCAAGGACTTGCAAGATGTAGTGGATCAGAATACTGGCGTAGTCACTAATCTTCAAACTCAAGTGACAACACTCAATGTAAATGTGGCCACCTTGCAGCGTTCGATTCAGGCCATTACAGTGGCGATTCGGCCAAGGTACACACTATTGAGGCAGGGAACCATGTTAGTTGATGAGTACTACATGGAGATGGAGATGCTTAGGCAACGTGCTAGAGTTCATGAACCCCTTGAGATGACTATGCAGCATTTTCGCAACAATTTGAAGCTTCAAATCAAGAGCATTGTTTGTCATCACAAGTACGAGACTATGAACAAACTGTTGCACCATGCTAGAGAGGCCCAGTCACAGCTAGCTGAGGAGGCTAAGTCACATGCACGTTTTCCATCAACCAGCCATTTTGCGGCCAGATCTACATCGCCTCCTATGGTGCCACCTGCAGCGGCTGCTAGCCACCCTCCGCCATCGGCCAAACCTACTAACGTAATCATCTCTACTCCTAGTATTGTTTCTTGTGCTATGTAGGTTGCTTTTGAAGAAATGGAGCAATCTATTTTACAACATGCATAGTCGGACTGTGCATTGTCACTTGCGGAGGATGTTTTAGTCCCTACTACAACTGAGGAGATTGTTGTTGACATTGGTACTGATTTGGAGCTATAGTTAACAAGTGCAACATATTGTGAGTCTATTCCTTTGTTGATGCCTCCTTGTGATTTTCCTTGCACTAATGTTTCAACACCATGTGATAGTTTACCAAATTCAAATTTTGATCATGTGGTACTAATAACACATAAGGAAATACTTGCTAGAATACCACCTACTGATATTGTGTATTCCATCATGCTAAATAAACCTATGAGTATGAGTTGTGCTATGGACAAGATTTCTGAAATTTCATGTCTAAATTTCGCACATATTCTCCTTGTTTCACTTTCAATCTCATGTCTAAACCCTAAGTCTGTAATATATGTTTCCATCATCACCTTTTTGGATGTCTCCCTTTCTCGACCCTTGTGCATTTTTGGTAATGCACTTGAACCATATTGTTAACCATCCTAAGGACTACCAAGGCCCACTCTTTCACTTTGTTAGATCGTCCTCCAATCCACGTTTTCTTGATGGTTTTGCAGGCAAGAAAATAACTTTTCCTGCAAATCTAGTCAACATGTCTACTTTGGTATAAGCTCACACCACCATCCAACCTTCTATGGACCAACTCTTTGCATGACTGTGTTCTACTAATATAAGTCTATCAACATCTACTTCAATTTTTCCAAGTGGATCTTTGTGCTGCTCAAACCCACATGGTTTTGAAGGCTACTTGATAATCTGCTTTGGCAGGCTTATTTTATTCAAATTTTGAAAGCTTGTCTTGGGGAGCTCCAGCAGGAGCAAGCTCAAAACTATACACCATTGCAATATACATAACTTGGTATATCCATCCATATATCCCTTGCCCCAAGGGGAGCTCTGAGCTCCAAGATCCAACATGGTTTTAAGGGTATGAAATTAACATCACCTTAGATCCTTAATCTAAGGTAATTCACCAAAATCAACTTGGATTCTCCAATACCAAGGTTGCAAATGCTTGCTACAACTTGCCTAAATCATCTCCCTTGATCATCAAGATTTATCAACAATTATCCATATTTATTATGGACCAAAACTATTTAATTTCCTTTAATAGGCAAAACCTCCAAAACTTCTTCCACAAAGGAAAGTTTGGGTTTTGCCAAAACACTTCCCCAAATTCTGGCTCAATTGAGATCCATATATCACACCCCATCTTCCCACCTCAAAAATAAATATTTTTGAGATCCTTTATTATTTCTTTTTACCTATTTTCTTAAATGGCAGAAATGGAATAATAATTGTTTTAAATACTTTTAAGCCTCAATAAATCTTGGGAAAATTCCCCCAAGTGTGTATACACATTTGGGATCATCCTACATCATAAACTCCCCCTGTCCAATGTAAATTTATCAAATGATCCTCTAGAAACTACTTTTGTACTTTTTGAATAAATAGATTTAAGTGGACTTTAAAACTCTAGAAAAATCCCAAATAATTCCTAGATTTATGCCTTGACCTCATCTACCCACCAGTAGCATTTCCCCATCTTGCCCAATGCAAATTTTGAGACTTTCTTCATAGCCATCTACTTGGTCAAAATTGCCAAGGAGACATTTTCCTCAAATCAAAAACCCACAAATCTCACTAGCCTGGTCAAGTAAGCTTCCCCAGCACAACTCACACTCTTCTAGTCATATGCACTCTAGCATGGCACTGTAGCACCATCATCCCCTTGTCCTCTAGTGTTTGGAAGTAGATATTAAAGTGGGACAACCACCTAGTGCCAAAAACTCTTGCCACAGCAACACCCCTCCCTCTCTCTGTCCCCTGCACGACCCCCGTGTCTCTCCACAACCCATATGACCAATGGAAAGGCCATGGACCTGCCATAGCCCCTCCATAGGCCATGTCCGTAGCCATGTCGCCACCGTCGCTTGCCCATCCCTCTCGGTCTCGCCGTCGAGCCTATAAAAGGAGGGCACCCCCAGCCATTTGACGCACACCACTCCACACCCCTCACCTCACAGATCGTTCCCCACTTCTAGCCGGAGCAGCGCGAGCACTTGCTCGCCGCAATTTGGCCGGAGTAGCCCACATTAGAGGAGGAAAGGGCGTCGCTGATTGGGACCACCCCCGCAGCTGCCTCTACCGTCCCTGAGCTCGCCGTCGACCACCAGTTCGTTTGCCCGGCTTGCCGTCATCGCCGGAGCCATGGTACTCCCCCTATGCACCCGCACCGAGCTGCTAGGCTTCGAGCTCGCCGGCGACAGGTCCGTCGTCGACGACAAGCCACAACCGTTGATTTCCACTCTAATTCAACGTCCCACATCGCCCCGTACCGCTTCGCTCGTTATGAGCCGCTGACTTGTGGACCCCCTGTCAGTTGAGCCCCGCGCTGCGGAGTGACACTGGTCCGGCCCGTTAGTGTTTCCCGCGCGACCCAGTTAGTTTGAATTAGGATTTTCCTTTTTAGTTTAAACTTAGTTCTGTCTCTGAGTTTGAAAATCAATTCAGAGAGATTTACAAATCCAAATTGCATGAAACCAATTTTGCCTGAAAGGTATTGAAATGATATATCCAAGCCCGTTGGATTTAATTAAATTAGAGTTATAGATCTCTCCTAGTAAAAATAACAAAACAGAAGGATTTGCACCTTGCAACATTTTTATAAAATCAACTAAGATAGGTTTTGAGTTGATTCCAACTCTCAAAATTCACATTTCATCATACCTATATGAATATGTAATAATATTAAGGTTTACATGCAGTGACTTTGGACTAGTACCAGAATAATGCTATATAGGCATTTCTAGTCACTTTAAATCATTAAATCATGAACTTAAACCAAAGTAATTATGATCCAAGCCTTAAATCGCATTCCTACCTGTTAGAATGTGTGGTGATGACATGTGTTAACATGATCCCATATTTTAAGTGGTGAATATTAAATCTTAGTTAATTTTTCAATGAGTAGAAATTACTTTTCTAAATTAAAAAGAGTGAAACAATTAAATTAAACTTGTGATGCTTGTGATGATAATAGATCATCAAATGTGTGTCTTAGAATGATAATTAGACTAGTTAAGTATTCTTTGGTGATTGTGTACTCGGTATGTATTTATAGTCGATAGTACCGACCAAGCTTTCGAGGAGGAGGAGTTCTATCAAGAAGAAGAAGAAGAAAACTTCAACCACTACAACAACCAAGGCAAGCCACCATTAACAATGCAAGTATAATGCTTAGCAAGCTAGGATTGAACTAGATGGTTTAGCAAAGATGCTATAGGCATGCTTAAGTCATAGCACTTTCACTATTAGTACCCCAAGTCTTATCTACAAGCTTTACTTCCTTTACTTTACCCAAAGTTCTTTACTTGTTTTGAAGATAGCATAAAGAGTATAAAAATTGACCTATTCAGAACCCTTTAGATGTCATTCTATGGCATGAGATTGAACCCATATTATTCACCTTAGTGAACACTCTTAACTTAGTAGTTTAGAGTAGATCAAAAACTTGAGTCACTTTAGATGGGAACACTTGGTGAAAATGAATTGTGAAAACCTTGGAATGATGAGTCATTCTATTGAGATGTTTTGACATGTGTTGAGAAACACAAATGGTTGATGACGGTGAAAATGTTGAGGCATGATCCTTAACCTTTTTAATAAAACGGATGGTTGTATTCAAATGCGATACCATTCCAAATTTAAGGTGCAACCACACTACCTTAATTGGGTAAGGCTTAGCTGGAAATTTATATGCATTAGTATTAGTTCCCTCGCGGGAGAGGTTTGAGCTGAGGCTACCTCTCAATGTTGTCCACCTATGCAGTGCCCAAGATGACTGATGGTCATGGTTGGGAGGGCATGCTCATAGGAGAGGTGCTTATACTAGGGTGTGTAAAGGCAAGGTTATGTTTGATTATCTGCATACTAGGTATGATGATTCAGTGTTATCTCTGACAGATGTATCGAATCTTGTGGTGAAAGTGTACCACCTCTGCAGAGTGTCAAACTACGAATAGCCGCGTCCGCGGTTATGGATAGTTGGAATGGCCATACTGTTTCGTTGTCAGATGTTTTCCAAACAACTTATGAAATGAATGATGAATTTTGACTTGACCACAAGAGGATTGTGTTTATGACAATAGCTTCCCAACTTAAGTGATTCTAGAACTTTATTTTATCTTTCTTTGCTTCTGAACTCAGCTTAGGTTTCAAACTTAACTTTATAGTTAAACTTAGATTTAGCACTTTAACTTAGAACTATATTACTTGTTAGTGCTAGTTTGCGAGTACTTAAAGAGTACTCATGGCTTTTGTCCCTGGCTATTCTCATGGCCAGACTATGAAAATGATGGCCAGCAGGACGGCTATGATAACTAGGACTATATGCCTTCGTCAGCATTGCATGTGCCCCTGAAGATGGACCCCACCGCTACGCTTATCTCTTAATTCCGTTGATTCTGGTATTAAGACTGGATCATGAGATCCTTATTTGTGTAAGACCATATGTATGGTTTGTAATGGATGATGTACTGTGATATCCAATCCGTTATGTCTCGCAAAAATGGTAATCATGGGATTGCGAGGTATGGCATAACGGGCATCTGGGATTAAAAATACGGATGTTGACAAAGACACATGCAATGACTATGGTGGTGGTTTAGAAAAAGAAGACACATGCAATTACTCTAGTGGTGGTTTAGGAAAGGAACACACATGCAAAGACTCTGGTGGTGATTTAAGAAAGGAACACACATGTAATGACACTGGTGGATCAATGAGCTTTAGGAAAATAAGACACATCCAACGACTCTGGTGGTGGTTTAGAAAAGGAACACACATGCAATGACTCTGTTGATGGTTTGGGTAAGAAATACACATGCAATGACTCTCGTGGTGTTTTAGGAAAGGAAGACACATGCATGACTCTGGTGGTGGTTTAGGAAAAAATACACATGGAATTATTTTGGTGGTGGTTTAGGCAAGGAACACACATGCAATGACTCTAGTGGTGGTTTAGGAAAAGAACACACATGAAATGACTCTGGTGGCGGTTTAACCAAGGAATACACATGCAATGACACTAGTGGATCCATGTGGTTTAGGAAAAGAAGACACATTTAATGACTTTGGTCGTGGTTTACGAGAGGAACACACATGCAATGACTCTGGTGGTGGTTAAGAAAAGGAAGACACGTGCAATGACTCAAGTGGAGGTTTACGAAAATAAGACACATCCAATGACTCTGGTGGATCCATCTAGTTTAGGAAAATAAGACACATGCAATGACTATGGTGGTGGTTTAGGAAAGGAACACACATGCAATGAATCTGGTGGTGGTTTAGAATAGGAAGACACATGCAATGACACATGTGGATCGATGTGGTTTAGGAAAAGAAGACACAAGCAATGACTCTGGTGGTGGTTTAGGAAAGGAACACACATGCAATGACTATGGTCGTGGTTTAGGAAAGGAACACACAAGCAATTACTCTAGTGGTGGTTTAGAATAGGAAGACACATGCAATGAATCATTTTGTGGTGTAGGAAAAGAAGACACATGCAATGACTCTGGTAGTGGTTTACGAAAAGAAGACACATCCAATGACTCTGGTGGTGGTTTAGGAAAGGAACACACATACAATGACTGTGGTGGTGGTTTATTAAAGGAACACACATGCAGTGACACTGGTGGATCCATATGGTTTGGGAAAAGAAGACACATGAAATGACTCTGCTGGTGGTTTTGGAAAGAAACAGACATGCACTGACTCTGGTGGTGGTTTAGGAAGGGAAGACACATGCAATAACTATGGTGGTTCTTTATAAAAAGAAGACACATGCAATGACTCTGGTGGCGGTTTAGGAAAGTCACACACATGCAAAGACTCTAGTGGTGGTTTAGGAATGGAAGACACATGCAATGGCTCCGGTGGTGGTTTAACAAAGGAACACACATGCAATAACTCTAGTGGTGGTTTAGGAAAATAAGACACATGCAATGACTCTTGTGGTGGTTTAGGAAATGAACACACATGCAATGACTCTAGTGGTAGTTTAGGAAAAGAACACAGATGCAATGACTCCGATGGTGGTTTAGGAAAGGAACACACATTCAATGATTCTGGTGGTAGTTTAGTAAAGGAACACACATGCAATAACTCTGGTGGTGGTTTAGGAAAGGAATAAACGTGCAATGACTCTGGTGGATCCTTGTGGTTGAGGAAAATAAGACACATGGAATAACTCTCGTGGTGGTTTAGAAAGGAACACACATGCAATGACTCTGGTGGTGGTTTAAGAAAGGAACACACATGCAATGACACTGGTGGATCCATGTGGTTTTGGAAAAGAAGACACATGCAATGACTCTGGTGGTGGTTTAGGAAAGAAACACACATGCAACGACTGTGGTGGTGGTTGAGGAAAGGAACACCCATGCAATGACTCTGGTGGTGGTTTAGGAAAGGAAGACACATGCAATGACTCTACTGGTGGTTTATGAAAAGAAGACACATGCAATGACACTGCTGGTGGTTTAGGAATAGAAGACACATGCAATGACTCTGGTGGTGGTTTAGGAAAGGAACACACATGCAATGACTCTGGTGGTGGTTTAGGAAAAGAACACACATGCAATGACTCTGGTGGGTGTTTAAGAAAGGAACACACATGCAATGACTCTTGTGGTGGTTTAGGAAACGAAGACACATGTAATGTCTTTGGTGGTGTTTTAAGAAAGGAACACAAATGCAATGACTCTGGTGGTTTAGGAAAGGAACACACATTCAATGACTTTGTTGGTGGTTTAGGAAAGGAACACACATTCAATGATTCTGGTGGTGGTTTGGGAAAGGAACACGCATGCAATGACTCTGGTGGTGGTGTAGGAAAGGAAGACATATGCAATGACTCTGCTGGATCCATGTGGTTTAGGAAAAGAAGACACATGCAATGACTCTAGTGGTTTAGGAAAGGAGCACACATGCAATGACTCGAATGGTGGTTTAAGAAAGGAACACACGTGCAATGACACTGGTGGATCCATGTGGTTTAGGAAAAGAAGGCACATGAAACGAATCTGGTGGTGGTTTATGAAAGGACCACACATGCAATGACTTTGGTGGTGGTTTAGGAAAAGAGGAAACATGCAATGACCCTGGTGGTGGTTTATGAAAGGAAGACACATGTAGTGACTCTTGTGGTGGTTTAGGAAAGAAACACACATGCAATTACTCTGGTGGTGGTTTAGGAAAGGAAGACACATGCAATGACTCTGGTGGTGGTTTAGGAAAGGAAGACACATGCAATGACTCTGGTGGTGGTTTATGAAAGGAACACACATGCAATGACTCTGGTGGTGGTTTGGGAAAAGAAGACACATGCAATGACTCTGGTGGTGGTTTAGGAAAGGAACACACATGCAATGACTCTGGTGGTGGTTTTGGAAAGTATCACACATGTAATGACTATGGTGGTGGTTAATAGAAAGGAAGACACATGCAATGACTATGGTGGTGGTTTACGAAAAGAAGACACATGCAATGACTCTAGTGGTGGTTTAGAAAAGGAACACACATGCAATGACTCTAGTGGTGGTTTAGAAAAAGAACACATATGCAATGACTCTGGTGGTTATTTTAGAAAGGAACACACATGCAATGACACTGGTGGTGGTTTAGGAAAGGAGGACACATGCAATGACTCTGGTGGTGGTTTAGGAAAAGAAGACACATGCAATGATGTAATACCTCGGACATTACACTCTAAGTTCAAGCCTGGAAGAACCAAAAGTGGACAAGGGATGCTACTGCGGAGGCGCAAGGTCACCCACGTGTTGCCCCGTCGAAGTGGAGCAGGGCACGGTACCCGGCCTACCCCTTATCCACTTTCAAGAACATCGGGACAAGAGCGAGCGGCATAAGCGACAAGTAACACGACCGAGACATACACAAATGAGCATGTATGTCTGCGACTTACAATAGACATCAGAGTCACACCATCTAGAAACAATAGAAACAGAAATATTCAACGCCATATGGCAAGATTAAAATATCCTAGATAGATATAGTAGTTTAGGATATCTCCTCATACATCACGCAACATATTATCAAGCGGAAGCGGAATACAAGATCCGAGTACGGATAAGAAGCAAATCGGCATAAGATGCCTCAGAACGAAGCACGTCTCGCCCACAGATCTCACATATCCGTAACTAGTATATCTATCTAGGATATTTTAATATTGCCATATGGCGTTGAATATTTCTGTTTCTATTGTTTCTAGATGGTCATTGCCACCATCATCTGTCTCTTCAACCCAGTAGCCTTCCTAGGAGCATACCTGTCCACCTAAACCAAATATTTATCGTGTGAGACCCTAGGGGTACGCATCAAGACTTAATGCATCTAAAGGGAACAACCTGGGGTGACGCAATTACAACAATAGATAATATCTAAAAGTTCTACAGAGACACGCTACATCATCCGCCCAACCATAGATGGGCAGACGCTCATTAATTAAGAGCAACGATTATACAAGTAACATAAATAACCTCGCTCGTTCTCCTTCGCACTTACTGACGAGAAGCCGGAAGAACATCCCATTCGTTGGCAATTTTATTAACCATTCCATGAGTTTTTCACTAATTACTAGTCATGTCTTAGTCAAATTAAAGGCGGGACTTTAGTTATGCTTGTCTATGATAGAGAAATTTTGCTCCAAGTTGTCCATAACCGCGGACACGGCTTTCAGAAAGATTTACCCTATAGGGGTGCACGAATAGTAACACACACACGATCAACCTCGGGAAGAACCAAATAAAACGCAATGAGGCCTCACGACAAAGCATTCATAAATTATTTCAGAGGGCCACCCCATTAAGCTACCCGCTACGAAGTTGGACGGCTCCGAGACGGACCCAAGGTTTGTGTAAACGGTTGTAAACGACTAGGAATCTGAAAGTGTGACTAGGCTTGTCGATACCGCGAAAACGTGTCACAAGTCCTAAACAGTACAGGTGCTCCACGCACAATGGTAAATAAAGCAGTGAAGTATGGCATAAGTACAGGATAGTAATAAATCCCCAAACTAGTTTGTGGCCCTAAGAAATAAAGTGTGAATCAAGCTCAGGCAAAGGGGGATCCATAGGGTCTCCCTTATGTGGATAGTGCCAATAGTCAAGGAACAGGAATCAAGTACTCGGGGTCCTACGGGACACAAGTGAGCTTAAAGAACCAAATAGTAGATAATACTCACTGATGCCTCTTTCATTACTTCTCTACTCATATAAAATTGTTTAGGTACCTCATTAGCCAAAGATTCGCACAAACCCTACACATGCAATTCTACGACTCGCATGGCTCAAACAACTCCTGCAGTAACTGCTCATGGGATGGAGATACAAGCTTCGGTGGGGTTTAAAAGTAAAGGTTGTGCAATACTTGGGATTCAAATTTAATGCAATCACGACTCAATGATGCAATTGTAAGATAGAAGCATACATACTATATGTATGCAAGCATGGGGAATTGCTTGCCTCACACTTCTGTTGCCGAATAGGTAGGATCCGGGTAATACTCCTAAGGCTCATGGTATTATCCTTGATCAGTGTCTATCTAGATAAAAACCAAACACACAAGGGCCAAAATAAATACATTGCACAGCCATATATATAATAGGTAACAAGCAAACAAAGTATGTGATGAGGATATATACAGGGATTATGATATTTCTGACTGCTTGAACTGGAAGGAAATATTGAGTCAAATCAATAATGGCTATCAAGTGAATTCTATCCTAGTTAACCATCTTTCATTTATAAGAACTTTATATTGCCGAAATCGTTGTGCTATTGTATGATCTGGTACATGGGAGAAGAAGGCGTAGCACGGAGCGAGGAGCTGAAGCATATGGAGCATGGCGTGTTGATCAATGAAGAATGTACGAGGGAAGAGAGAGAGGAAGCACAAGGAGCTACCAAGAAGAAGATAAACACATGGGAGGATCTCTGCCGCGGCATAGAAATAGAGTCCTTCTCTGCCACAACAGGCTGCCGTGACAGAGAAAAGTGCCCAAACTCTGCCATGGCAGAACCCTGAGCCGAACCAAATTTTGGGTCGGTTTGTACCCTAATTGGGTGGAACCAACTCGGTCACCCCCTTAGCCGCCGCACCCCCAGACTCCTAAATAGATGGGGCGCACTAGTTTTAGGTTTAGACCACGTTAAAATATTTTGGAATTCTCTCTTTCATAGAACCTCTGGAATTTCACTATGTTCGAATTTACCAACTATAATTGAGTCTGATTTGTTGTTTCATTGGGAATTAGTAGATTGCATACTTCCATTCATGGTCACGGCTGTGTGCGCAAGAGTGTGGTGTTGTGAATATCCTATAAGGTTTGAGATCTGTTGCACTGGCATTAGGGTTCAAGCAGGAGATATCATAGCTACGCACTAGTTATCTATCATTCACCATCGCCATCGACAAGAGCTTGCTGAGAAGATTGGGCCGCCCCATATCATCTTGGTATCAAATTTCCTCGTTGCCTTGGTAATCAATCCACAATCCATCCATAGATTAGAGAGTGTTTTTGTCCTATACAGAAAAAGCCCCGCAAATAGAGTTGCCATAGACTAGATTACATCGTATTCAACTAATAGTTGCTGGTCGTGTCCCTCTATTAGTCTAGATCTAGATCTGTTCTTCCTAGATTTTTGTTCTGGTTGTTTTCTAGTCGAATCCATCCTTGTTTTCCGCTTCCACCAAGCCAGATCCGATCCAAGCTAGAGTCCTCAATATTTACTCCTTGGTAAGTCGGAATTGGAAAAAAAAATCATGCCAACTCTGTCATGGCAGAGAAACAGATTGTTTTTCTACTTCGTGTCCGTGTCTGCCACAGATCCGATTTCCTACCGTGGCACGGGTTCTGCCGTGAGGACTAGATTCTCTGCCACGGCACAGTTTTGCCCCGTTTTTCTGCCATGGCAGCCATAATTTTTTTTTGAAAATTTGCATTTTTCCAAACCTTAGCTACAGCCATTCTGTATCATAAGTGTAGGAACTTTCCAATTGAGACTAGTTTCTGCTCTTACAGGCTGCTCGTAGGGTTTTGGTGCTGTGCTTTCTACTTTGGTCGTGTGTGATATTAAAAAAAAGAGAAAGAGAATATAGCAAAAGAAAAGGCAAAAATAAGAAGAAGCTATACAAAAGAAAGAGAAAAAAGGAGAATTGAGCAAGAGGCCTAGTGATATCACTGTACATCGGTAGATTGAGAAATCTTTTGCCTATTTACTTTAAGCTTTGCTAGTGTCTCTCGATAGTAGTGCAACACCCTTCATAGTTGCATTGCCACATTTTTCTCCACGTGTGTGTTTCTTGGGTTTTTGTACGATCAACACTAGGACTTGTTTGCGGTGTAGATAGGATACCATACCTATAGCTCCATCATAAATAACATGTGTGCCCTGCGATCGTTCTCTATACCTTTGATATTCACTTCATCACATCAGTGCATAAGTCTTTGATTCCGTTTGGTAAAGCATCTCTATTCACTTTGGAATGGTAAAATACCCTTTCTTGTCAGTTGTGAGTGAGTTGTGAGAGTTTACACCAAAGAGATTTTGATTTTTGCACTAACCTACTAATCATGTCTTTGAGTGATGATGAAGTTGTGTCACAGAAAAGCAGCTTGAGGAGCTTGTTAATTGGCGCGAGTCTGTTGATGGGAATATCAAGGACTTGCAAGATGTAGTGGATCAGAATACTGGCGTAGTCACTAATCTTCAAACTCAAGTGACAACACTCAATGTAAATGTGGCCACCTTGCAGCGTTCGATTCAGGCCATTACAGTGGCGATTCAGCCAAGGTACACACTATTGAGGCAGGGAACCATGTTAGTTGATGAGTACTACATGGAGATGGAGATGCTTAGGCAACATCCTAGAGTTCATGAACCCCTTGAGATGACTATGCAGCATTTTCGCAACAATTTGAAGCTTCAAATCAAGAGCATTGTTTGTCATCACAAGTACGAGACTATGAACAAACTGTTGCACCATGCTAGAGAGGCCGAGTCACGGCTAGCTGAGGAGGCTAAGTCACATGCACGTTTTCCATCAACCAGCCGTTTTGCGGCCAGATCTACATTGCCTCCTATGGTGCCACCTGCAGCAGCTGCTAGCCACCCTCCGCCATCGGCCAAACCTACTAACGTAATCATCTCTACTCCTGGTATTGTTTCTTGTGCTATGTAGGTTGCTTTTGAAGAAATGGAGCTATCTATTTTACAACATGAATCGTCGGACTGTGCATTGTCACTTGTGGAGGATGTTTTAGTCCCTACTACAACTGAGGAGATTGTTGATGACATTGGTACTGATTTGGAGCTTTAGTTAACAAGTGCAACATATTGTGAGTCTATTCCTTTGTTGATGCCTCCTTGTGATTTTCCTTGCACTAATGTTTCAACACCATGTGATAGTTTACCAAATTCAAATTTTGATCATGTGGTACTAATAACACATAAGGAAATACTTGCTAGAATACCACCTACTGATATTGTGTATTCCATCATGCTAAATAAACCTATGAGTATGAGTTGTCCTATGGACAAGATTTCTGAAATTTCATGTCTAAATTTAGCACATATTCTCCTTGTTTCACTTTCAATCTAATCGGTGAATATAGCATGGATGAAAAAATTCCTGTGGATCACATATGCATTACTTGTGATAGAATGACTGAACTGAAACAAGCTATTTTCAGTCATATATGCAATGTGTCACAAATGTTTGCTATGAGACAATAGTTCATGTTCGAGATATTATGGAAATACATTCTGGTCTAGTTGATATATATTTCAACCAACACAAGTAATTTTACCTATGTTGGGTTGCTCTTATATTGCTAGAAGAGGACCCAAGTTTTAATATTCATTGTGTTTGTCCCAAAAGTCTTTGTCAAGTTGTGTTACTACTTTACACTTCCTTGATATTTGCAAATTGAGTTGCATCTTACATACTAGACAACATGATCATGTTCATAATAATCAGAGTAGCGCAGTTGAAGCATGGCACAATTCAATTTGGTTTTCAGACATGTTGAATTGGTTTGATCTTGTTCACAAATTTGATCATAGAACTTCTTTGAGAAAACTGAATTTAATATTGAAGAACAAGACTATCTGTTTAGTTGTTTTTCACTATGATCATGATTCTTTGTACTTCACGTATACCTGCAATTTAAGTTGCTTGATGTATACTGGACATACTTTTCATGTGAACAACAATAATACAACATATTATATATACATATACTTTGAATACATGTTGTTCTTTTTGTTTCTCCCACTTTCAGCTTACCTCAAGCCCTGGACGACTTTTCGTAAAGAAAGGGATGATGATGAGGATATATAGGGATTATGATGATTCTGACTGCTTGAATTGGAAGGAAATATTGAGTCAAATCAATAATGGCTATCAGGTGAATTCATTCCTAGCTAACCATGATGCTTTCAATTATAAGAACTTTATATTTCCTAAATCTTTGTGCTATTGTATGATCAGGTACATGGGAGAAGAAGGAGCGGGGATCTGAAGCATATGGAGCATGGCGTGTTGATCAATGAAGAATGCACGAGGGAGGAAGCACAAGGAGCTACCAAGAAGAAGATCAACACATGGCAGGATCTCTGCCGTTGCAGAGAAACAATGCGTTTTCCTGCCACGGCAG
>CAJUXJ010000567.1:0-24728 GCA_910589775.1 Avena eriantha | reverse complement strand
CCCGGGTAGGGTCACGCCGGGTTATAAAGGCCCGAGTTAGCCGAGGTTCGGCAATGGCCAAAGCAGATGCTGGTCGGGTCACGTCAAGGCAGGCCGAGTCACGGGGTAATCCGGACCTGGGGGCGTTCGCCTAACTAGGTCTCATCCGACTTAAGCAGTAAGTCGGAAGTGTATGTCTCACCTGTAGCAGGAAAAAGGTTGTGGGCCGGATGAACCATCGTCCGGGTCGCAGTAACCTTCTAGGAGAAGGAAGGAATCTCGCTGGTCAAAAGGAGCCCCGGTACGCACTTCCTGAGCGAAGTGATCAAGGACTGGACCACCGGGGCGTGGCCGACAAGCGTGACGACGCCCGTGTCAGCTGACGAGCTAAAGCGTAGCTGACGAGGGGCGGGGCGTGGCTCACGTAGCTAAAGCATAGCCGACGAGGGGGAAAAAGCACCCCGGTCGGTTTGCCACTTTGGGAGGAGGCATATTCTTAGGAATATGCCTCCACATATGCCCTAGGCAGGAACCGAGCCTCCTCTATAAAAGGGGGGCTAGGGCTTCTGTAGGGGGGTTGATTTCTCCACGATTCAGTTTTGGGCTAGGGTTTCAGGTGTGATCTGTGGGTCAGAGTAAGAGAGCTCTTTCTTCCTCCTCTCGCCAATACTGCTCTAGGAGCACTTGTAACCTTGGAAGCAAATCATTACAAGCTCTTGTGTGGAGAATCACTTCACTATCCCTCCCTGGATTCCCCTAGCATGTATTAGTCCCCAACTTTAGCCTATACATGGCATCTGCCGTGACACCACCACGACAGTTGGCGCCCACCGTGGGCTAGCGGCGCTAGCAGGGGTCAAGATCCAGACGGAAACTTCATCGTCACTGGAGAGCGCATCGTCTTCAGGCTCGTCCAGCGCTTTGAAGCGCGGGACTTCGTCAGCGACAACGCAGGCTGCTTCGGCACGCGCCCTCTCCCGCGCAACGGCGTTTTCCTCAAGCTCGGCACACAAAAAGGTCTACGTCACGGTGGACGTGTCAGGCGTTCATCCGTGCCACGTTGTCGAAGCAGGCGAACCGCCCCTCACTACGGCTCGCGGGGGAAGTACCGCTCGTTCCTCGGACCGTGCGGAGGTAATGATGACAGCGCCGGGAGCGGTTACGAGCAAGGATCCGGTGCCAGATCCGGAGGAGACACCCAAGGCACCAAGGAAAGGTAGGGGTCCTCCGCAAGAGAGGCCGGAGAACGTGCTGAGAGAGGAAATAGATAGCCTGGCAAACCCTGTAGTAGCAGCGATAGATCCGGCTCGCGCACAGGCCGAGCTGGAAGAAACTCGGCAGAAAATACTTGAGGGCGCAAAGAAAATAGCCGAGGCCCAGCGGTCGTTGAACATGACGCTGCGTGAGTACGCAAAGGCGAACAAAGTTGATGCTGTAAAAGTTAAAGGGAGGAATCTCATGAGCGAAATGAACCGAGAAGGTGATGTCGAAATCGAGGAATCAGAAAATTGTTTTCCGTGGGGCTACTGAGGTATAGTACACCGGCCAAGAACCTCAGAGCGGCGGATGCGGCTGCATCCGAGTTAGAGGGACTGACGGGAGAAGCCCGGCAAAAGCAGCAAAACCGGGTTAACGAGCTGGTTCGGATTGCGAACAGGCAAAACGAGGGAACTGCCCAGGGCGAACCCGGAGAGAGCTGGGGCCTCCAAGATCGTCCATTCGGCGATGGATAACCCGGAGAAATCCGCTGGAGCTGCGTCGTCCCCTCATGGCGATCCAAGGAGAGAGGAGGTGGTAACCTCAGCCAGACGGAACAAACACATTATCCCGTATGACCCGACACAGGCAGGGAAAGAAAAAGAAGCACAGAAAAATGATGATCGACGGAGTGTGAGCCGAGGCGAAGCTGGCCGAGGTAACCGTGACCAAGGCAATGCCGGTCGGAGGAACGTTGTCAACGGCAATGCCGGGCAGCAAAACTCAACAGGGGCAAGACAACCGCAGCAGCGGAACATGCCGAGGCAAGAGCACAATGCCGGCCGAGGTATGCAACAGAAAGGTGCGCCGCAGGAACGAAACCGGTATAACGACGGTGATTCGGAGATGGCAAATGCGGGATATCCGAGACCGGACTATCATGTGATAGGTTCGAGACTGGGAAGCAGGGATTTGATGCCGGACGATGCAAGGTTGAAACTGGATCGACTATATAGGTCGGAACAGATAGAATGTCAGGGTCCACCGGGTCCAGCTTGTTTTGGACCCCGGATCATGAAAGAGCCACCAGTCCCGAACTTTCAATTGCCCAGGGGGACCAAGACCTATGACGGTAGTACCAAGCCAGAGGATTGGCTGATAAACTATGCTACTACTGTAAAATTTGCCACAGGCAACCTGAGATGGGCCGTACGATATGTACCCCAGATGTTGGAAGGCCCGGCAAGGGTGTGGTTGAACAACTTGCCGCCAGGAAGCATCAACTGCTGGATTGATTTCGAGGAAATGTTCATCATCAATTTTTCGAGTACGTATCAAAGGCCAAATAGGCCACAAACCCTATCTATGTGCAAACAGCGACCCAGTGAGACGGACCGGGAGTTCTTGACCCGGTGGTGTACCGTGAGAAATTCGTGTGAGGGCGTGATAGAATCACAGGCCATAGCATGGTTTGCACAGGGGTGCAGGTATGGAAGCGAGTTATGGATGAAGTTGCAATGGAAAATGCCGGCAACATTGTCAGAGATGATCCGGATCGCAGATTCGTATGCATTGGGTGACCCGACCCAACCGAGGCTCGCCTCAAACGAGTCAAGCGATGAGTACTATCAGAGGGATGGATCCGGATCGTCCCGGAGAAATGATTACAGAGGAAAAAGGAGAGATGATTGACCGGACCATCGGTACGGTTCGCACCAAGTAGCGGCCGTGAGTCAAGATCAACCCGGAGCAGAGGGTAGTCAGTGCCAGAAAACTAGGGGTTAGTGGACCCCAAGGAACGATGGGAAGAAAACTTGGACACCGGAGCAAAAGAAGCAATGGCAGGAAAGGAAAGACGGTCTGAGGTATACGTACGAGTCGATGTTGGACCAGCCGTGTAAGTTTCACACGCCAAATCCGAACAGCCCAGCGGGTCATACGACAAGGCAATGCGAGTGGATGCGCAAGATCGAGCAAGGTGGTTCGGCGAATGCTCAGGCACCCCGGAACGATCAGCCTCGGCAAGAATTACCCCGGCAGCAATTGCTCTCCGGAGTGAACACGCAACAGCTAATGTTACCTCCCCCTCCGCCGAGGTATGATAACAATGAAAGAAGGGATGCAGTGCATCAAGTAGAAAATCAGCAGCAGCCGGATCAGAGGCACCCCGGAAATGAGGGGAGAAACGAGTACAGGGAGCATCACCAGAGCCACTATGTATTTACCACAGAAGAAACTGATAGAAAAAGCTTGCAGCGTAGACATATGGAGGTGAATGCGGTAATGCCGGCAGTGACGAGGTACATGCCTTGGTCTGATCAGGAAATCACTTGGAGCATTAGGGATCATCCCAAGCTCATGTCGAGCCCTGGTTCGTATGCGTTGGTGCTAGATCCTACATTCATTGGGCCTAACATTAACGTGAGATTCTCAAAGGTACTGATCGACAACGGCAGTAGCATAAACATCATGTACGCGGACACAATGCGCAAGTTGGGTATCTCGGAGAACATGCTCCAGGCCACGAGGACAACTTTCCATGGCATTGTGCACGGCATCTCTTGCGAGCCCATAGGCAAGGTCTGGGTCGACGTCTTGTTCGGCACAAGGGACAATTGCCGAACTAAAAATCTGGAGTTCGAAGTAGTGAACTTGGAAAGCGCGTATCATGCGTTGCTCGGAAGGCCAGCGCTGAACAAGTTCATGACAAGTTGTCATATAAGCTATTTGAAAATGAAATTTCCCGGACCAAACGGAGTAATTACGATTGCTGGGGACTTCCGACGTTCCATGGAGTGTGCGTCGGCCGGATCAAACTTAGCCAAGTCACTTGTGATCGCGCAGGAAAAAAGGAAAATTCAAGAGGTGGCAGCGTTGGCTCAGTCCGCGCAACAGTGTATGCCGGCGCTGAGTAACCCGCATGGAACTGTCTCCTTCCAGGCCGCGAAAGATACCAAGAAGGTCCCTGTTGATGACATGTTCCCAGAGTGCACCGTAACAATTGGTGCCGGGCTAAGTGATAAATAGGAAACCGAGCTCGTCAGCTTCCTCCGTGAGAATCGGGACATTTTTGCTTGGTCCACACAGGACTTGCAAGGTGTTCCGAGGGAGTTGGCCGAGCACTCTTTAAATGTGAGACCCAGAGCTAAGCTGGTGAAGCAACCTCTCCGCCGCTTCGCCGAAGATAGGAGAAAAGTCATTGGGGATGAGATAGCTCGGTTGCTAGCTGCAGGATTTATCATGGAAGTTCTTTACCCTGATTGGTTGTCTAATCCAGTGCTGGTGGAAAAGAACAAAGATGATCGAACGTGGCAGTGGTTTGGCGCATGTGTATCGACTACACGAACCTGAACAAGGCGTGTCCAAAAGATGCATTCGCTGCCAAGAATAGATCAGGTCATAGACTCAACTTCGGGATGTGAACTGTTGTCATTCATCGATGCTTACTCCGGTTTCCACCAGATACCTTTGAATCCGGACGATCAAATAAAGACTGCGTTTATTACCCCGTATGGGGTTATTGCTATCGCACCATGCCATTTGGTTTACGTAATGCAGGTGCAACGTACCAGAGATGTATGCAAAAATGTTTGCATGACCAAATTGGTCGAAATGTACAGGTATACAAGGATGATGTGGTTATCAAGACCAAGGAAAGCAAAACGCTCCTTGACGATATCAGGCAAACATTCGCAAACCTAAGGAGGTTCCGGATGAAACTTAATCCGGAAAAATGCACCTTCGGTGTCCCGGCTGGAAAGTTGCTCGGCTTTCTGGTTTCCAGCCGAGGTATCGAAGTTAATCCAACCAAGATCCGAGCCATCGAACGAATGGAGCTGCCGAAGTGTCTTAATGATGTCCAGAAGTTTACAGGTTGCCTGGCCTCGTTAAGTCGGTTTGTATGTCAGTTAGGAGAAAAGGCATTGCCTCTCTATCAACTCATGAAAAAGTCGGATAAGTTCATTTGGACGCCGCAGGCGGATGAGGCATTTACCCACCTAAAGAAAATGTTAGCCACGGCGCCAGTGCTAGCCTCCCCACTATCAAAAGAGCCAATGTTGCTCTATATAGCCGCAACCAACCGAGTTGTAAGTGCAGTAATAGTGGTGGAGCGTGATGAGGAAGGAAAGTCAGTGCAAAGGCCGGTGTATTATTTGAGTGAAGTGTTGTCAACCTCAAAGCAGAACTACCCACACTATCAAAAAGTGGCGTATGGCGTGTACATGGCCGCCAAGAAATTGAAGCATTACTTTGAAGAGCATCCCATCCGGGTCATATGTGAGGCCCCTATATCCGAGATAATGAGTAACAAGGATGCAAGCGGCAGAATTGCAAAATGGGCAACTGAGCTAGCTCCTTACGCCCCGCAGTATGACCGGAGAGAAGCCGTAAAGTCTCAGGCTGTGGCGAACTTTTTCGTGGACTGGGCCGAGGTACAGTACGAACCACCACTTCCAGATCCGAACTATTGGCGGATGCACTTTGACGGATCAAAAACCAAAACCGGGCAAGGTGCCGGAGTCGTACTCACTTCGCCAAAGAAGGACCAGCTGAAATACGTGCTGCAGATCCACTTCACCGCATCAAATAATGTCGCTGAGTATGAAGAACTTGTGCATGGGCTCAAGGTAGCAAAGGAAATTGGTATACGTCGGATTATATGCTTTGGCGACTCGGATTAAGTGGTGCAGCAAGTGTCCGGAGTATGGGACGCTCTTGATCCAAACATGGCACTATACAGAATCCACGTGCAGAAGATTTCTGGTTACTTTGAGGGATGCGAATGTCATCACATACCCCGGGTGGAAAATGAGGCTGCCGACATGCTGTCGAAGCTCGTGTCAACCAGACAAGCAATTCCACCGGGTGTAGCATTAGAGCACCTCAAGAAGCCATCCATCAGGCCATCCCCGGAATCCGAGTCCATCTACGTCCCGGAGGACACAGAGTCCGGAGTAGTGCCCATGGACATTGACACGGGGAGTGGTGCGCAAAACCCGGGGACTGATTTGGGAAACCCGGGGACTGCTCCGCAAAACCCGGGGACTGCTCAGCATAGTCCGGTTGAAGTTATGCTGGTGGATCATATGGAGATAGACGAGGACGTGTTCCCCGTGCGGCAAATACCGGCTTGGGCACTGCCTATATTTCAATTCCTGAAAGATGGAACGTTACCCACTGAGGAGGTATTGTCCAGGCAAACACAGAGGAGGGCAAAGGGTTACACGATCATCAATTCCGAGTTATACAAAAGAAGTGTGACCAATGTCCTCCAGCGATGTGTTGACCCGGACAAAGGGCTTGAAATCATCCGAGATATACATCAGGGGGAGTGCAGGCATCACGCCTCATCCCGAGCCTTGGTAGCGAAAGCTTTTCGACACGGATTCTACTGGCCAAACGCCTTAGAACAAGCAGAAGATCTGGTGAGAAAATGTAATGGTTGTCAGAGGTACGCCACAAAGACGCATATGCCAATGTCGGAACTCAAGACCATCCCAATCACTTGGCCATTTGCCGTATGGTGCCTGGATATGGTGGGCCCGTTCAAACCAGCAAGAGGAAACATGACTCACATTTTGGTGATGGTGGACAAGTTTACGAAGTGGATCAAGGTAAAGCCTATAAGAAAATGTGATGGAGCTACGGCCGTAATGTTCCTCAAAGATATCATCTTGAGGTACGGTTATCCACACAGTATCATAACTGATAATGGCACAAATTTTGCGGAAGGAGCATTTGCTTGTTTCCGCCGGGATAAGAGGATCCGACTTGACGTAGCTTCGGTAGCCCACCCCGCATCGAACGGGCAAGTGGAAAGATCCAACAGATTAGTATTATCCGGGATAAAACCCCGGCTCATTGAGCCGCTGCAAAGATCAGCGGGGTGCTGGATAGAAGAACTACCAGCGGTACTGTGGAGTTTAAGAAACAACTCTGAATCGATCAACAGGCTATACGCCGTTTTTTCTGGTATATGGGGCAGAAGCTGTATTACCAGCCGACATAGAGCATGATTCGCCTAGAGTCACCCAATACACAGAAGCCGAAGTGCAAGAAGCCCGGCAAAATGATGTTGATCTGCTAGAAGAAGCGAGAGAACTGGCATTGTCCAGATCCGCCATATATTAGCAAAATCTCCGACGCTATCATAGCCGGAAAGTGTGCCCCCGGGTCTTCCGGGAAGGCGATCTGGTGCTCCGGTTGGTACAGCGTACTACTGGAATGCATAAACTATCCCCCCCATGGGAAGGGCCATTCATCGTGAGCAAAGCATTGCACAATGATTCTTATTATCTTATAGATGCAAAGCCACAGGAAAAGAACAAGGCGGACAGGTCCGACGAGGAATCTAAACGTCCATGGAATGTAGCTCTCCTTCGTCCTTTCTACACTTAGCGAAGAAGTGTATGTATCCGGGTTATCTCATATGTCGGTATGTACGTCGGCAATGAATTTATCAATAAAATGTTGGCACCTCGAGCAGTAACTCGGGGACTGCCTTAATAATATTTGTTGTCTTTTGTTATTTGTGCATTGGCTAGAATAGGTTATTCTACTTAGCTCGGATTAGTAGTGTGTGAGCACCAAAAACCCAACTCTTCGACTTGCTGCTGTCCAACAAGAATTGGTTTCATGGCAAGCAAGAGAACAAGTTTGGAATTGCGTAGCACATGAAAAACGACTAAGGAAAAGAATTTATTCGAGCCGACGTTTATTTTCCGGACTAATCCCGTATTTATTTTCGAGCTAAGTCTAAAAGTTTCCTAGTATTGTTAAGACAATTATTTAGGCTCGGACTCGTAAGTTGTAAAACCGAATCAACGTGGACACGACCCGAGCCAAAATATTGAATGAACAAGAAAAAGAAACTTGGGGACTACGCCCATGTTAATCCGGCATAAGTACTCAGTAGAAAAATATTGCATGTATTTGGAATACAATTCCACCCGGCATACCATGGATCTCACGAATTTTCAAGTGTTTTTACTTAGGAGCAGCAGGACGGAGTTCGGCATCATCATCGCCCTCTTCGATATCCGAGGCTGTGTCCTCCTCCGATTCACCCGAGTCATCTTCGCCTGCGGCTTCCAGGAAGCTCGGACCCTCAGTCCATTCATGAATGGGGGCATATTCAATGAGGCTGTGGGCGCAAGCCTGGCGCTGAGCTACCCACTCTGGATCATCTGTCCATTTGGACCCGGTGCGCAGCCGTGTGAGGAGGCTGAGGTCTATCTTTTCGTACCACGTCAAAACGTGGTGAAGGACGGTATTGGCAGCAGCACGGCCAGCGGATTCTCGCCAGAGGTCGAGCTGGGTCTCAACTTCTGAAAGCTTTTCAGCGAGATGCGTGATTCTCTCCGGAGCGTCATCGGCGGGCCAGAAGGCGTGGAAGATCCGGACTGAAACATCGAGGAGGTCCCGGCCATAGTTCTTGATAATTTCCACGCGAGATGACAGGCTGACCAACAGGTCCTCCGTGTCGTAGGGAATGGACTCACCCTCAGCAGCGACCGGAGTACCTCTCTCTCGACAGAAATTAGCAACAGCAGCACGTGCAATGGCCGTACCCTCTAGAAAGTGGCCTGGGAGACAAGGCAAAGGAAAAAAGTTGAGAAAATAAGACATGAGACGTAACCCGGAGAAGTAAGGTGGACAAAGGAAGAGAAGTTACGAGAGATATGACTGTGAATCCGGGTCAGCTCCTTGATGCAAGCATCACGCCTTTTCCGAAGCTGCTCGAGCTCAGCATTTGCCGACCCAAGTTTGACCTCGGCTTCCTGGAGGAGTTCGCGATCCTTAGCACTTTGGAGTTGGAGGCGCTCGCGGTCCTCGGTGAAGTCCTGGCCAACCCTTTTCAGCTCGGCTTGGTGCTGCACCTTCATTTTAGCCATTTCAGCTTTGAGCTTGGCTATGTCATCATCTTTGGTCCGGAGGAGGACGAGCTAATCATCCTTTTTCTTCAGCTTGGCTTGATGCTGTCCTGCTTGTTCGAGAAAATGCAGTATCATGTCAGGCACATGCACACTTTCTTCAAGCAATGCTGAAACCGTGTGTTGGCCCGGCAGAGCCGAGGTATGAATATTTGTCGAGCCTAGGAGGTAAAAGGATGAGAAGCACAGTAGGAACAGATAAGAAGGACGTACCCTTGATCTGCTCCAAGTTCTTTCGCATGATTTTGTTTTCAGCTTCCACCCCAGCTGCGAAAACCGAACAATCAGATTCATTCAGCAAGTGAAGTGGAAGCAAAATAAGGAAGGGAGTAAGAAAGAAATTTACCCCTTTTCTCATACTCAGCGATGAGTGCGGCCTATTTCGTGCCAAGATTTTTATGTGTATCCAACAAGCGCTGGAATTCGGCACTTCGGCGGTTGGTGGTCACCTGAAGAGGATACAGAAACTTTAGTCAGGTGTGTGCATGTTTGAAGTGTACAAAGATCCGGGCCAAGTGGAACTTAACCCGGCTCTAGGTGTGTGCATATTCGAAGTGTACTAAAATCCGGGCCAAGTGGAACTTAACCCGGCTCTAGGTGTGTGCATGTTCTAAGTGTACTAAAATTCGGGCCAAGTGGAACTTAACCCGACTCTAGGTGTGTGCATGTTCGAAGTGTACTAAAATCCGGGCCAAGTGGAACTTAACCCGGCTCTAGGTGTGTGCATGTTCGAAGTGTACTAAAATCCGGGCCAAGTGGAACTTAACCCGGCTCTAGGTGTGTGCATATTCGAAGTGTACTAAAATCCGGGCCAAGTGGAACTTAACCCGGCTCTAGGTGCGTGCATGTTCGAAGTGTACTAAAATCCGGGCCAAGTGGAACTTAACCCGACTCAAGGTGTGTGCATATTCGAAGTGTACTAAAATCCGGGCCAAGTGGAACTTAACCCGGCTCTAGGTGTGTGCATGTTCGAAGTGTACTAAAATCCGGGCCAAGTGGAACTTAACCCGGCTCTAGGTGTGTGCATGTTCGAAGTGTACTAAAATCCGGGCCAAGTGGAACTTAACCCCACTCTAGGTCTGTGCATGTTCGAAGTTATTATGGAGCTACGTTAGTTCTATAAAAGAGCATCCGGTCGAGTAACAAGTTACTCCCCCGGAGGCTCGGGGACTAATGGTTATTATCTACAATTTACGAAGGAGAAACATCGTACCTCCATCATCCGTCCAGCGAGGTTAATGGCCTTGGCGGCGGTATTCACTTGACCAGACTCCTGGATTATCTCGGCCTTGTTCCAGTTTATGACGAACTCCATCAAGCTTGGGGGGTATCGTTCGCCTGAGGGCATATGTGGCGTCACCAAACCCTTAGCGTGTGCTTCCTTCCTCTCCACCAAGGCAAGGGCCGGGCTGGTATGCAGAACCAACTGCTGAGACTCAGTTGGCTCGGCAGGCGCATCCTTTGCCGCTGGTGTTTTCTTGGGGAGCATGGACTCAAGGGTACGTTGCCCAGGCTCGGCAGTGCTGGGCTTGGTAACGTCTTGAGTTTTCTTACCCTTGGCTTGCTGGGAAGAAGAAGCCGTACTAGCGGTTTTCCCCTGCCGAGGTTGGGAGGACTCGGAAGATGCAGAGGAACTGGGCGCTGCTACTTTCGTTGCTGGACTTGGTGCCGGCGCTGATGTTTTCGCTGCCGGGGTTGGTGCTGCTGACGAGGCTAGAGTTGGTGCTGTTTTGGTTGCTGGTACTGGAACAGATGCTGGAGTCGAAGTAGCTTTGGAGGCTGCTGGTTGTGGCGTCGCCGAGGTAGTGGCTACCGTTGTTCTGGTTGGGCCAGTTTCCCCCGCCCTAGGTTGATCCGGAGCGGCCGCAGAGCTTTCCGGAATGGGGCTCAGCGGACGTGGCTCGTCGTCGCGACGAGGCGAGGGGCTGACCCGGAGAGGTGATGAGATACTGGACCCACTCTGAGGGACCTCCACCGGAGCCCTGTGAGATCAGGTAACGTCAGAAGGAAAGTTACGACGAGGTAAGGAAGAACGAGTTACAGAAGAAAGAAGGACTTACGCATCCGAGGTTTCGGCTGCTCTGGGTTTCCGAGCCCTTCGTACTGGGGCCTTCTTTCGCCTTTTAGCGGGCTCGGAAGGTCCGGAGGAAGAGCTTGAGGAGGCCGCGCGCTTTTTCTTTGGCGCCACCGGAACTGGGTCGCCCGTGGCGAGAGGAGGATCCTCGTGGATATGGCCACTGGCGTGAGCTGCTGGCGGAAAAGCAAAGGAAAGGGGGACATCCTCAAACGGTTCAATTATCTCGATATCCGAGTAATCTTCATCATCGGGCCAATCTCTGGCAGAAGAGAAGTTACCCGTGGGTCGTTTCGTGGCGTCAGTCATGGGGAGAAACATCTCTTGGTCCGGCTCCTCCACGTCCGAAGTCTCCCGGTCCGGTGCCCACTTAAGGGTCGGATCAGTGCCGTCCTCGAGCGTTTGCTGAAGGAATAGCTGAGGAAAAGAATAAACAGACGAATCAGAAATGCAACAATAATAGACAAGTAACTGGTCCGGGGTAAGTTTGCTACATGAAACTCACCATGGGAGGAAGCCGGTCACGGCAGAAGTGCTCAATCCCCCAAGTCCAATCAGGGGAGAAATCCTTCTGAGTGGTGAAAAGAGCCTTAACCCGGCGGGAGATCTCCGTGTTGTTCAGCTCGAAAGATGAAGTCCGGTTGGGATCGCGGCCGTAGCTCATATGGCACACCTTGTGGGTGCGCTTCTGGAGAGGGGAGATTCGGTTGCGCACTAAAGTGATCATCGCATCCTCGTTGCGCAACCCGAGCTCCTTCAGCTCCGCGAACATCTTGCTCACTTGGTTGGCCAGGGCCGTAGGTTTCTTCGGAACGGCGTCCCACAGATCCGGGTTCGGCGGACCCGGGGTATAGGGAAGCAACCGGATCAAATCTTCGGTGCCTGTGTTCCGGACATAAAAGAACGTCCGGGCCCAACCTTTGCAGGATTCTAGCCCTATGACCCGAGGGAAAACAGAAAACCTCCGGGGTGAGATGGAGGTTGCTCCGAACTGCGTGAGCTGCTTGTCCTCCAGGTCAGCGTGAATGTCGGGGATAACGTTGCGGCGAAGGGCGAAAAACCGGATCCACAGCTCCTTTGTGGGCCATAATCCGGCGTAGCCCTCAATCGTAGAGGCGAAAGCAGAGAGGGAAGTAATGGCATTGGCCGGAAGATGGTGCGGCTGGAGATGGTAGGTGTTGAGCCAATCGTGGAAGAAGTCACTCACCGGGAGTCCGAAGCCCCGCTGAAAATGAGACAGGAACACAACGAACTCCCCGGGGTTGGGCGAAGGAGCTAGCTCGGTGGAGGCGAGGCGAGCGGTGACACCGGCAGGGAGGCGTCTGGTCCGGTAGAGCCAATCCAGATCGTCCTGGCAGACCCAGGAGCCAGCCCATGCGCCGCGGTCCCCAGCGGCGGCGTCCTCCTCCATGTCTTGCTCAGCAATGGCGAGCTCTTCTTCAGTCATCTGCTCCTCGAAGCCCTCGCTGGCGCTGGAGGCGGCGGGGGACAGCGGTTTGGATTGGCGAGGACCCGTAGCGGGAGATTGACATCGCAGTGATGGAGACGTAGAGGTGAAACGGAGAAGTGCGGCGGCGACGTTGTTTTTTGGCAGTACTGGTGGTGGCGCAGTCGCGAGGAAGACGAAGGAGAGTAGCAGCAGGCAGAGGCGTGCGGAGGGGAAAAATCCTAAGGAACGCACGCCTCCGCTATTTAACCCCCACGTAAGCGGCGAGTGGGATCGCACCCTGTGGATCGACCACACGCTGTGGCCGTGTATTACCCGTCCGGACCAATCAGTAAGGAGCCACACGGAAGGCCTCAGGGCGGAAAGAATCCTGGGACGTGATGCACTGATGCGGTAAACGAGGGGGCAGGCGTGACGTGACCCGCGCATAGTGATGACTGATGGTTACTGCGGCGATTACTGTACCGTCCCTTAAAATAAGACAACACAATGATTACCGTTCACATGGGTTAGCGTATGAGAGAAGGAAGCAAGACCCGGATGGAACTATGGTAACCCGGCCGGCAAGTGAAAACTTGAAATGTGCGAAGGGAACGTAAATCCATACAAATCGAGGTAAAGAGTAACTCGGCAATAGCGATCGGGCCACAAGATTGAACCTGGTGTGGCCTTAGCGGCCAAGGCAGCAAGGACCGCACCAGCTTCGGGGACTAATGTTGGGGGGATACCCCCGGGTAGGGTCACGCCGGGATATAAAGGCCTAGTTAGCCGAGGTTCGGCAAGGCCAAAGCAGATGCTGGCCGGGTCACCTCAAGGCAGGCCGAGTCACGGGGTAATCCGGACCTGGGGGCGTTCGCCTAACTAGGTCTCATCCGACTTAAGCAGTAAGTCGGAAGTGTATGTCTAACCTGTATGCAGGAAAAGGGTGTGGCCGGATGAACCATCGTCCGGGTCGCAGTAACCTTCTAGGATAGGAAGGAATCTCGCTGGTCAAAAGGAGCCCCGGTACGCACTGCCTGAGCGAAGCGAGCAAGGACTGGACCACCGGGGCGTGGCCGACAAGCGTGACGACGCCTGTGTCAGCTGACGAGCTAAAGCGTAGCTGACGAGGGGCGGGGCGTGGCTCACGTAGCTAAAGCATAGCTGACGAGGGGGAAAAAGCACCCCGGTCGGTTTGCCACTTTGGGAGGAGGCATATTCCACATATGCCCTAGGCAGGAACCGAGCCTCCTCTATATAATGGGGGCTAGGGCTTCTGTAGGGGGGGTTGATTTCTCCACGATTCAGTTTTGGGCTAGGGTTTCAGGTGTGATCTGTGGGTGAGAGTAAGAGAGCTCTTTCTTCCTCCTCTCGCCAATACAGCTCTAGGAGCACTTGTAACCTTGGAAGCAAATCATTACAAGCTCTTGTGTGGAGAATCACTTCACTATCCCTCCCTGGAATCCCCTAGCGAGTATTAGTCCCCAACTTTAGCCTATACATGGCATCTGCCATGACACCACCACGACATATGTGAAAAGAACAGACATTTCAATGACTCTGGTTGTTGTTAGTAAAAAGAAAACACATGTAATGACACTGGTGGATCCATTTGTGGTCACTGAAGAGAACACACATTTCAATGACTCTGCTTGTTGTTAGTAAAAAGAACACACATACAATGACACTGGTGGATCCATCTGTGGTCTCTGAAGAGAACACACATTACAATGACACTGGTGGATCCATATGTGGTATGTGAAAAGAACACACATGAAATGACTCTAGTTGTTGTTACTAAAAAGAACACACATGCAATGACACTGGTGGATCCATAGGTGGATTGTGAAGAGAGCACACATCCAATGACACTGGTGGATCCATATGTGGTATGTGAAAATAACACACATGCAATGACTCTGGTTGTTGTTAGTAAAAAGAACACACATGCAATGACACTAGTGGATCCATGTGTGGTCTCTGAAGAGAACACACATTTCAATGACTCTGGTTGTTGTTAGTAAAAAGAACACACATGCATTGACACTAGTGGATCCATGTGTGGTCTCTAAAGAGAACACACATGCAATGATTGTGGTTGTTGTTAGTGAAAAGAGCACACATGCATTGACACTGGTGGATCCATAGGTGGATTCTGAAAAGAACACACATGCAATGACACTGGTGGATCCATATGTGGATTGTGAAAAGAGCACACATGCAATGACTCTGGTTGTTATTACTAAAAAACACACATGCAATGACACTGGTGGATCCATAGGTGGATTGTGAAAAGAACACACATGCAATAACACTGGTGGATCCATATGTTGTATGTGAAAATAACACACATGCAATGACTCTGGTTGTTATTAGTAAAAACAACACACATGCAATGACACTGGTGGATCCATAGGTGGATTGTGAAAAGAACACACATGCAATGACACTGGTGGCTCCATATCTGGTATGTGAAAAGAACACACATTTCAATGACTCTGGTTGTTGTTAGTAAGAAGAACACACATGCAATGACACTGGTGGATCCATGTGTGGTTTCTGAAGAGAACACACATTTTAATGACACTTGTGGATCCATACATGGTATGTGAAAAGAACACACATGAAATGACTCTAGTTGTTGTTAGTAAAAGAACACACATGAAATGACACTACTGGATCCATAGGTGGATTGTGAAGAGAGCACACATGCAATGACACGTGTGGATTCAATGACATTGGTGGATCCATATGTGGTATGTGAAAAGAACACACATTTCAATGACTCTGGTTGTTGCTAGTAAAAATAACACACATGCAATGACACTGCTGGATCCATAGGTGGATTGTGAAAAGAACACACATGCAATGACACTGGTGGATCCATATGTGGTATGTGAAAAGAACACACATTTCAATGACTCTGGTTGTTAGTAAAAGGAACACACATCCAATGATACTGGTGGATCCATGTGTGGTCTCTGAAGAGAACACACATTTCAATGACACTTGTGGATCCATATGTGGTATGTGAAAAGAACCCACATGAAATGACTCTAGTTGTTGTTAGCAAAAAGAACACACATGCAATGACACTGCTGGATCCATAGGTGGATTGTGAAGCGAGAGCACATGCAATGAAACTGGTGGATCCATATGTGGTATGTGAAAATAACACACATGCAATGACTCTGGTTGTTGTTAGTAAAAAGAACACACATGAAATGACACTAGTGGATCCATGTGTGGTCTCTGAAGAGAACACACATTACAATGACACTGGTGGATCCATATGTGGTATGTGAAAAGAACACACATGAAATGACTCTAGTTGTTGTAAGTAAAAAGAGCACACATGCAATGACACTGGTGGATCCATAGGTGGACTTTGAAAAGAACACACATGCAATGACACTGGTGGATCCATATGTTGTATGTGAAAATAACACACATGCAATGACTCTGGTTGTTATTAGTAAAAAGAACACACATGCAATGACACTGGTGGATCCATAGGTGGATTGTGAAAAGAACACACATGCAATGACACTGGTGGATCCATATGTGGTATGTGAAAAGAACACACATTTCAATGACTCTGGTTGTTGTTAGTAAAAAGAACACACATGCAATGACACTGGTGGATCCATGTGTGGTCTCTGAAGAGAACACACATTTCAATGACACTGGTGGATCCATATGTGGTATGTGAAAAGAACACACATGAAATGACTCTAGTTGTTGTTAGTAAAAAGAACACACATGCAATGACACTGGTAGATCCATAGGTGGATTGTGAAAAGAGCACACATGCATTGACACTGGTGGATCCGTAGGTGGATTGTGAAAAGAACACACATGCAATGACACTAGTGGATCCATGTGTGGTATGTGAAAAGAACACACATTTCAATGACTCTGGTTGTTGTTAGTAAGAAGAACACACATGCAATGACACTGGTGGATCCATGTGTGGTTTCTGAAGAGAACACACATTTTAATGACACTTGTGGATCCATATGTGGTATGTGAAAAGAACACACATGAGATGACTCTAGTTGTTGTTAGTAAAAGAACACACATGCAATGACACTACTGGATCCATAGGTGGATTGTGAAGAGAGCACACATGCAATGACACGGGTGGATTCAATGACATTGGTGGATCCATATGTGGTATGTGAAAAGAACACACATTTCAATGACTCTGGTTGTTGTTAGTAAAAAGAACACACATGCAATGACACTGCTGGATCCATAGGTGGATTCTGAAAAGAACACACATGCAATGACACTGGTGGATCCATATGTGGTATGTGAAAAGAACACACATTTCAATGACTCTAGTTGTTAGTAAAAAGAACACACATGCAATGACACTGGTGGATCCATGTGTGGTCTCTGAAGAGAACACACATTTCAATGACACTTGTGGATCCATATGTGGTATGTTAAAAGAACCAACATGAAATGACTCTAGTTGTTGTTAGCAAAAAGAACACACATGCAATGACACTGCTGGATCCATAGGTGGATTGTGAAGCGAGAGCACATGCAATGAAACTGGTGGATCCATATGTGGTATGTGAAAATAACACACATGCAATGACTCTGGTTGTTGTTAGTAAAAAGAACACACATGCAATGACACTAGTGGATCCATTTGTGGTCTCTGAAGAGAACACAAATTTCAATGACTCCGGTTGTTGTTAGTAAAAAGAACACACATGCATTGACACTAGTGGATCCATGTGTGGTCTCTAAAGAGAACACACATGCAATGATTGTGGTTGTTGTTAGTGAAAAGAGCACACATGCAATGACACTGGTGGATCCATGTGTGGTTTCTGAAGAGAACACACATTTTAATGACACTTGTGGATCCATACATGGTATGTGAAAAGTACACACATGAAATGACTCTAGTTGTTGTTAGTAAAAGAACACACATGAAATGACACTACTGGATCCATAGGTGGATTGTGAAGAGAGCACACATGCAATGACACGTGTGGATTCAATGACATTGGTGGATCCATATGTGGTATGTGAAAAGAACACACATTTCAATGACTCTGGTTGTTGTTAGTAAAAAGAACACACATGCAATGACACTGCTGGATCCATAGGTGGATTGTGAAAAGAACACACATGCAATGACACTGGTGGATCCATATGTGGTATGTGAAAAGAACACACATTTCAATGACTCTGGTTGTTAGTAAAAAGAACACACATCCAATGATACTGGTGGATCCATGTGTGGTCTCTGAAGAGAACACACATTTCAATGACACTTGTGGATCCATATGTGGTATGTGAAAAGAACCCACATGAAATGACTCTAGTTGTTGTTAGCAAAAAGAACACACATGCAATGACACTGCTGGATCCATAGGTGGATTGTGAAGCGAGAGCACATGCAATGAAACTGGTGGATCCATATGTGGTATGTGAAAATAACACACATGCAATGACTCTGGTTGTTGTTAGTAAAAAGAACACACATGCAATGACACTAGTGGATCCATGTGTGGTCTCTAAAGAGAACACACATTACAATGACACTGGTGGATCCATATGTGGTATGTGAAAAGAACACACATGAAATGACTCTAGTTGTTGTAAGTAAAAAGAGCACACATGCAATGACACTGGTGGATCCATAGGTGGACTTTGAAAAGAACACACATGCAATGACACTGGTGGATCCATATGTTGTATGTGAAAATAACACACATGCAATGACTCTGGTTGTTATTAGTAAAAAGAACACACATGCAATGACACTGGTGGATCCATAGGTGGATTGTGAAAAGAACACACATGCAATGACACTGGTGGCTCCATATGTGGTATGTGAAAAGAACACACATTTCAATGACTCTGGTTGTTGTTAGTAAAAAGAACACACATGCAATGACACTGGTGGATCCATGTGTGGTCTCTGAAGAGAACACACATTTCAATGACACTGGTGGATCCATATGTGGTATGTGAAAAGAACACACATGAAATGACTCTAGTTGTTGTTAGTAAAAAGAACACACATGCAATGACACTGGTAGATCCATAGGTGGATTGTGAAAAGAGCACACATGCATTGACACTGGTGGATCCGTAGGTGGATTGTGAAAAGAACACACATGCAATGACACTAGTGGATCCATGTGTGGTATGTGAAAAGAACACACATTTCAATGACTCTGGTTGTTGTTAGTAAGAAGAACACACATGCAATGACACTGGTGGATCCATGTGTGGTTTCTGAAGAGAACACACATTTTAACGACACTTGTGGATCCATATGTGGTATGTGAAAAGAACACACATGAGATGACTCTAGTTGTTGTTAGTAAAAGAACACACATGCAATGACACTACTGGATCCATAGGTGGATTGTGAAGAGAGCACACATGCAATGACACGGGTGGATTCAATGACATTGGTGGATCCATATGTGGTATGTGAAAAGAACACACATTTCAATGACTCTGGTTGTTGTTAGTAAAAAGAACACACATGCAATGACACTGCTGGATCCATAGGTGGATTGTGAAAAGAACACACATGCAATGACACTGGTGGATCCATATGTGGTATGTGAAAAGAACACACATTTCAATGACTCTAGTTGTTAGTAAAAAGAACACACATGCAATGACACTGGTGGATCCATGTGTGGTCTCTGAAGAGAACACACATTTCAATGACACTTGTGGATCCATATGTGGTATGTTAAAAGAACCAACATGAAATGACTCTAGTTGTTGTTAGCAAAAAGAACACACATGCAATGACACTGCTGGATCCATAGGTGGATTGTGAAGCAAGAGCACATGCAATGAAACTGGTGGATCCATATGTGGTATGTGAAAATAACACACATGCAATGACTCTGGTTGTTGTTAGTAAAAAGAACACACATGCAATGACACTAGTGGATCCATTTGTGGTCTCTGAAGAGAACACACATTTCAATGACTCTGGTTGTTGTTAGTAAAAAGAACACACATGCATTGACACTAGTGGATCCATGTGTGGTCTCTAAAGAGAACACACATGCAATGATTGTGGTTGTTGTTAGTGAAAAGAGCACACATGCATTGACACTGGTGGATCCATAGGTGGATTCTGAAAAGAACACACATGCAATGACACTGGTGGATCCATATGTGGATTGTGAAAAGAGCACACATGCAATGACTCTGGTTGTTATTAGTAAAATAACACACATGCAATGACACTGGTGGATCCATAGGTAGAATGTGAAAAGAACACACATGCAATGACACTGGTGGATCCATATGTTGTATATGAAAATAACACACATGCAATGACTCTGGTTGTTATTAGTAAAAAGAACACACATGCAATGACACTGGTGGATTGTGAAAAGAACACACATGCAATGACACTGGTGGATCCATATGTGGTATGTGAAAAGAACACACATTTCAATGACTCTGGTTGTTGTTAGTAAAAAGAACACACATGCAATGACACTGGTGGATCCATGTGTGGGCTCTGAAGAGAACACACATTTCAATGACACTGGTGGATCCATATGTGGTATGTGAAAAGAACACATATTTTAATGACTCTGGTTGTTGTTAGAAAATTAACACACATGCAATGACACTGGTGGATCCATATGTGGTACGTGAAATGAACACACATGCATTGACTCTAGTTGTTGTTAGTAAAAAGAACACAGATGCAATGACACTGGTGGATCCATAGGTGGATTGTGAAAAGAGCACACATGCATTGACCCTGGTGGATCCATAGGTGGATTGTGAAAATAACACATATGCAATGACACTGGTGGATCCATGTGTGGTATCTGAAGAGAACACACATGCAATGACTTTGGTTGTTGTTAGTAAAAAAACACATGCAATAATACTGGTGGATCCACAGGTGGATTGTGAAAAGAAGACACATGGAATGAGACTGGTGAATCCATATGTGGTCTCTAAAGAGAACACACATTTCAATGACTCTGGTTGTTGTTAGTAAAAAGAACACACATGCAATGACACTGCTGGATCCATAGGTGGATTGTTAAAAGAACACACATGCAATGACACTGGTGGATCCATATGTGGTATGTGAAAAGAACACACATTTCAATGACTATGGTTGTTGTTAGTAAAAAGAATACACATGCAATGACACTGGTGGATCCATGTGTGGTCTCTGAAGAGAACACACATTTCAATGACACTGGTGGATCCATATGTGGTATGTGAAAATAACACACATGCAATGACTCTGGTTGTTGTTAGTAAAAAGAACACACATGCAATGACACTAGTGGATCCATGTGTGGTCTCTGAAGAGAACACACATTTCAATGACTCTGGTTGTTGTTAGTAAAAAGAACACACATGCATTGACACTAGTGGATCCCTGTGTGATCTCTAAAGAGAACACACATGCAATGACTATGGTTGTTGTTAGTGAAAAGAGCACACATGCATTGACACTAGTGGATTATGAAAAGAACTCACATGTAGTGACACTGGTGGATCCATATGTGGATTGTGAAAAGAGCACACATGCAATGACTCTGGTTGTTGTTTGTGAAAAGAGCACACATGCAATGACACTTGTGGATTAATAGGTGGATTGTGAAAAGAACACACATGCAATGAGACTAGTGGATCCATATGTGGATTATGAAAAGAGCACACATGCAATGACTCTGCTTGTTGTTAGTAAAAAAAACACATGCAATGACACTGGTAGATTCATAGGTGGATTGTGAAAAGAACACACATGCAATGACACTGGTGGATCCATATGTGGTATGTGAAAAGAACACACATTTCAATGACTCTGGTTGTTGTTAGTAAAAAGAACACACATGCAATGACACTGGTGGATCCATGTCTGGTCTCTAAAGAGAACACAAATTTCAATGACACTAGTGGATCCATATGTGGTATGTGAAAAGAACACACATGAAATGACTCTAGTTGTTGTTAGTAAAAAGAACACACATGCAATCACACTGGTTGATCCATAGGTGGATTGTGAAGAGAGCGCACATGCAATGACACTGGTGGATTCAATGACACTAGTGGATCCATATGTGGTATGTGAAAAGAACACACATTTCAATGACTCTGGTTGTTGTTAGTAAAAAGAACACACATGCAATGACACTGGTGGATCCATATGTGGATTGTGAAGGCAGAACACTTACAATCACATTGGTGGATCCATGTGTGGTCTCTGAAGAGAACACACATTTCAATGGCTCTTGTTGTTGTTAGTAAAAAGAACACACATGCAATGACACTCGTGGATCCATTGGTGGATTGTGAATAGAACACACATGCAATGACACTGGTGGATCCATATGTGGTATGTGAAAAGAACACACATTTCAATGACTCTGGTTGTTGTTAGTAAAAAGAACACACATTTCAATGACACTGGTGGATCCATAGGTGGTATGTGAAAAGAACACACGTTTTAATGACTCTGGTTGTTGTTAGAAAAAATAACACACATGCAATGACACTGGTGGATCCATATGTGGTACGTGAAATGAACACACATGCATTGACTCTAGTTGTTGTTAGTAAAAAGAACACAGATGCAATGACACTGGTGGATCCATAGGTGGATTGTGAAAAGAACACACATGCAATGACACTGGTGGATCCATATGTGGTATGTGAAAAGAACACACATTTCAATGACTCTGGTTGTTGTTAGTAAAAAGAACACACATGCAATGACACTGGTGGATCCATGTGTGGTATCTGAAGAGAGCACACATTTCGATGACACTGGTGGATCCATATGTGGTATGTGAAAGGAATACACATGAAATGACTCTAGTTGTTGTTAGTAAAAGAACACACATGCAATGACACTGGTGGATCCATAGGTGGATTGTGAAGAGAGCACACATGCAATGACACTAGTGGATTCAATGACATTGGTGGATCCATATGTGGTATGTGAAAAGAACACACATTTCAATGACTCTGGTTGTTGTTAGTAAAAAGAAAACACATGCAATGACACTGGTGGATCCATAGGTGGACTGTGAAAAGAACACACATGCAATGACACTGGTGGATCCATATGTTGTATGTGAAAATAACACACATGCAATGACTCTGGTTGTTATTAGTAAAAAGAACACACATGCAATGACACTAGTGGATCCATAGGTGGATTGTGAAAAGACCGCACATGCAATGACACTGGTGGATCCATATGTGGTATGTGAAAGAACACACATTTCAATGACTCTGGTTGTAGTTAGTAAGAAGAACACACATGCAATGACACTGGTGGATCCATGTGTGGTTTCTGAAGAGAACACACATTTTAATGACACTTGTGGATCCATACGTGGTATGTGAAAAGAACACACATGAAATGACTCTAGTTGTTGTTAGTAAAAGAACACACATGCAATGACACTACTCGATCCATAGGTGGATTGTAAAGAGAGCACACATGCAATGACACGGGTGGATTCAATGACATTGGTGGATCCAAATGTGGTATGTGAAAAGAACACACATTTCAATGACTCTGGTTGTTGTTAGTAAAAAGAACACACATGCAATGACACTGCTGGATCCATAGGTGGATTGTGAAAAGAACACACATGCAATGACACTGGTGGATCCATATGTGGTATGTGAAAAGAACACACATTTCAATGACTCTGGTTGTTAGTAAAAAGAACACACATGCAATGACACTGGTGGATCCATGTGTGGTCTCTGAAGAGAACACACATTTCAATGACACTTGTGGATCCATATGTGGTATGTGAAAAGAACCCACATGAAATGACTGTAGTTGTGTTAGCAAAAAGAACACACATGCAATGACACTGCTGGATCCATAGGTGGATTGTGAAGCGAGAGCACATGCAATGAAACTGGTGTGGATCCATATGTGGTATGTGAAAATAACACACATGCAATGACTCTGGTTGTTGTTAGTAAAAAGAACACACATGCAATGACACTAGTGGATCCATGTGTGGTCTCTGAAGAGAACACACATTTCAATGACTCTGGTTGTTGTTAGTAAAAAGAACACACATGCATTGACACTAGTGGATCCATGTGTGGTCTCTAAAGAGAACACACATGCAATGATTGTGGTTGTTATTAGTGAAAAGAGCACACAAGCATTGACACTGGTGGATCCATAGGTGGATTCTGAAAGAACACACATGCAATGACACTGGTGGATCCATATGTGGTTGTGAAAATAGCACACATGCAATGACTCTGGTTGTTATTAGTAAATAACACACATGCAATGACACTGGTGGATCCATAGGTGGACTATGAAAAGAACACACATGCAATGACACTGGTGGATCCATATGTTGTATGTGAAAATAACACACATGCAATTACTCTGGTTTGTTATTAGTAAAAGAACACACATGCAATGACACTGGTGGATCCATAGGTGGATTGTGAAAAGAACACACATGCAATGACACTGGTGGATCCATATGTGGTATGTGAAAAGAACACACATTCAATGACTCTGGTTGTTGTTAGTAAAAAGAACACACATGCAATGACACTGGTGGATCCATGTGTGGTCTCTAAAGAGAACACACATTTCAATGACACTGGTGGATCCATATGTGGTATGTGAAAAGAACACACATGAAATGACTCTAGTTGTTGTTAGTAAAAAGAGCACACATGCAATGACACTGGTGGATCCATAGGTGGATTGTGAAAAGAGCACACATGCATTGACACTGGTGGATCCATAGGTGGATTGTGAAAAGAACACACATGCAATGACACTGGTGGATCCATGTGTGGTATGTGAAAAGAACACACATTTCATTGACTCTGGTTGTTGTTAGTAAGAAGAACACACATGCAATGACACTGGTGGATCCATGTGTGGTTTTCTGAAGAGAACACACATTTTAATGACACTTGTGGATCCATATGTGGTATGTGAAAAGAACACACATGAAAAGACTCTAGTTGTTGTTAGTAAAAGAACACACATGCAATGACACTACTGGACCCATAGGTGGAATGTGAAGAGAGCACACATGCAATGACACGGGTGGATTCAATGACATTGGTGGAT
>CAJUXJ010000566.1:0-29550 GCA_910589775.1 Avena eriantha | reverse complement strand
CTTTGTGTTTCTCAACACATGTCAAAACATCTCAATAGAATGACTCATCATTCCAAGGTTTTCATAATTAATTTTCACCAAGTGTTCCCATCTAAAATGACTCAAGTTTTTGGATTCTACTCTAAATTACTAAGTTAAGAGTGTTCACTAAGGTGGAAAAGATGGGTTCAATCTCATGCCATAGAATGACATCTAAAGGGTTCTAAGTAGGTCAAGTTTTATACTTTTTATGCTACCTTCAAACTAAGTAAAGAACTTTGTATAACCTAAGAGGGTAAAACTTGTAACTAAGACTTGGGGTACTAATAGTTAAAAGGGAGTGTGATCAAAGCATGCTTAAGCCTTCTTTGCTAAACCATCTAGTTTGATTCTAATTTGCTAAGCACTAAAATTCCAAGTGTTAGCTTGCACTATTAATGGTGGCTTGCACTTAAAAGTGCTAGCATGCTAATAGTAACTTGCCTTGGTTGGTGCAATGGTTGAAGTTTTCTTCTTCTTCTTCTTCTTCTTGGTAGAACTCCTCCTCCTCGAAAGCTTGGTCGGTACTATCGTCTATAAATACATACGGAGTGCACAATCACCAAACAATACTTAACTAAGCTAAGTAGCATTCTAAGACACACATTTGATGATCTATTATCATCACAAACATCACAAGTTTAATTCCATAGTTTCATCCCTTTTATTTTAGAAAAGTAATTTCTACTCATTGAAATCTTAACTAAAATTTAATATTCACCACCAAAATATGGGATCATGTGGACACATGTCCTCACCACATATTCTAACATGTGGGAATGAGATTTAAAGGTTGGATCAACATTACTTTGGTTTAAGTTCATTATTTAATGATTTAAAGTGACTAGAAATGCCTATATAGCATTATTTTGGTACTAGTCCAAAGTCACTGCATGTAAACCTTAATATTATTACATATTTAGATAGATATCATGAAATGTGATTTTTGAGAGTTGGAATCAACTCAAAAGCTAACTTGGTTGATTTTATAAAAATGTTGCAAGTTGCAAAAGCTTCTGTCTTCCTAGTTTTATTAGGAGAGATATATAACTCTAATTGAATTAAATCCAACGAGCTTGGGTAGATTACTTCCATACCTTTCAGGAAAAATTAGTTTCATGCTATTTGGATTTGTAAAACTCATAGAATGGATTTTTGAAATACTGGACATAAACTAGATTTAACAAAAAGGGAAAATCCAGATTTAAATCGGTGGGCTAGCGCGGGAAAAGGAATGGGCCAGCCCAGTGGCGCTCCGTGGCACGGGGCTCAGCGGGGGTGTCTGGGGTGTTCTCCAGGGCGAGGTGGAGCAGCGGGCGTGGGCTGCGGCCAAGAGGCGGTCTGGGGGAGCGGGGACCGAGCGCGCTCTGCGGGCGGCACTGGCATGGTGCGGTGGCACTGGGCGCGGTTTGTCCTCGGTGGTCCACTGCACTCCTGGGCTCGGGCAAGGGACAGGGGGTGGCGGTGAGCTCCTGGCTACCTCCTAGACATGGCGAGGGAAGAGGGAGTGGTTTGCTGTAGCGAGGCAAGGTTTGGCCGGCGAGGCATGGCTCGTCATGGCATGGCCTAGGGGCTAGGGACAAGGGAGAGGGGTGTTAAGGGCCTGGTTATACTAGGAGGGGACAGAGGAGATAAATGGTGATCAAATGGGGGCAAAACCCTGTTCAAAACAGTGAGCTATGATTTAGGTTTAAACCTGCCTGCCAAGTGTTTGATTAAATGGCCGCATGAAAGAAAGTTTTGAATTTTGGTTTCAAAAATTTTGAGTAATCTCCACTAGTGCTAGGTAGTCTCTGGTTGCAAGGGTTTTGAAAGTGGAGCTCAAAAAGATGGGTTTTGAAATAGGGGTGATCTATGCATATGTATTAGATTCAATTTTCAAATGCAATTTAAAATAAGTAACATAATGTTTTTAGCCGATCCAAAGGTGGGCCTTGGTACCTCATTATGTGTACTAGCAAGGGGTGCAAAGATCAAGAATTATTTCTGTTAAGAAATGAGTGCTAGGAATAGCCAAAGTAGGCATGAGAGTGAAATTGGCCAAAATGACCATTCCTCCTTTTTAATTCTTTTTGATTTGATTTTCTTTAGGAAAAGTTTGGGAATGATGTAGATGATGTTTAAATCACCTAAGAAACATTTTACAAGATTTTTGATCACTCAATCATGGAAATTCAAACAACTCCTATTTTAAATGCACACATGTATGAATGCTTTCATTTTAAATTTGGAAAAGTTTTTGTTAACCCCATTTTTGATTGATTTGATCTTGATAAGCTTGGATTGAAGTTTTGGGATGTTACAATCCATGTGTGATTTGTGAGAAGAACAGACATGCAATGACTCTAGCTATGGTTTGTGAAAAGAACAGACATGCAATGAACTCTGGTGGATCCATATGTGGTTTGTGAGAAGAGCACACATGCAATGACTCCAGACGTGGGTTGTGAAAAGAAAAGACATCCAATGACACTGGTGGATCCATATGTGGTTTGTGAAAAGAACACACATGCAATGACTTTGGATGTGGTTAATGAGAAGAACACACATGCAATGACTCTAGCTGTGGTTTGTGAAAACAACACACATGCAATGACACTGGTGGAGCCATATGTGGTTTGTGAGAAGAACACACATGCAATGAACTTTGGTGGATCATATGTGGTTTGTGAGAAGAACACACATGCAATGACTGTAGTTGTGGTTTGTGAAAAAAACACATGCAATCACACTGGTGGATCCATATGTGGTTTGTGAGAAGAACAAACATGCAATGACTCTGGTTGTGGTTCATGAAAAAAAACACATGCAATCACACTGGTGGATCCATGTGTGGTTTTTCAAAATAACAGACATACGATGACACTAGTGTGGTTCATGAAAAGAACACACATCCAATGACACTGGTGGATCCATATGTGGTTTGTGGAAAGAACAGACATGCAATGACTCTAGTTGTGGTTAATGAAAAGAACAGACATGCAATGACACTGGTGGATCCATGTGTGGTTTGTTAGAAGAACACACATGCAATGACACTGGGTGTGGTTCAGGAATAGAAAACACATCCAATGACACTGGTGTATGCTTATGTTGTTTGTGAAAAGAACACACATGCAATGACTCTAGCTGTGATTCTTGATAAGAATAAACATGCAATGACACTGGTGGATCCATGTGTGGTTTGTGAGAAGAACGAACATTCAATGACTCTAGCTATGGTTTGTGAAAAAACAGACATGCAATGACTCTAGCTGTGGTTAATGAAAATAACACACATGTGATGACCCACAAGTATAGGGGGTGTATCGCAGTATTTTCGAGGGAAGTGAAACCCAATTTATTGATTCGACACAAGGGGAGCCAAAGAATATTTATCAGCCTTAACAACTGAGTTGTCAATTCAGCTGCACCTGGAAACAATCTTGCTCACAGCAGTTTACCAGTCGCAACAGTTTTGTAGTAGGAATAGTAAAGTAACAACAGTAGTAAAGCAAAGACAGTAGTAACAAAAGCAGTAAACAGTGGGATTCGAGTGCGGTAGGCATAGGGGTGGATGGACGGGCGTTGCATGGACAAGACAATTCACATAGCAATCACAACATAGGGCAATTGCAGATGAATAAGATAAAGCATCCAAGTACTAGACAATCCTAGGCATGTGTTCCATATATAGTCATACGTGCTCGCAATGAGAACTTGCACAACATCTTTTCTCCTGCCAGCCCGTTTGCAGCGGGGCCTCTAGGGAACTACTAGCAATTAAGGTGCTCCGTTGAATAGAGCACCGAAGCAAAGCATTAACACTCCGTGAACACATGCGATCCTCACATCAAAGCCTTTCCCTTCCGGTTATCCCGATTTTTGTCACTTCGGGGCCATAGGTTCCGGATAACGACGTGTGTAAACAACTTGCAGATAAGACTAGAAACAATACTATCATAATGAATCAAAAATAAGTTCAGATCTGAAATCATGGCACCCGGGCCCTAGTGACAAGCATTAAGCACAACAAGTCGCAACAAAGTCATAAAGCACTAATAAAAGATACTAGGCACCATGCCCTAACAATCTGATGCCATTACATGAACGATCTCATCCAATCCCTACCATCCCCATGGCCTACAACGGGGGATTACTCACTCATATATGGGGGAAACATGGATGGTCGATGGAGATGATGGTGGAGATCGATGGATATGGCTCCGGGGGCACTTCCCCATCCCGGCAGGGTGCCGGAATAGAGACTTTCTGTCCCCCAAATCTCCCCTTCGGTGGTGGCGGCGTAACAGAACTTTTCGTGGAAAAACGTCGAACCCCCCGAGGTTTTTAGGTCAGAAGGCTTCTTATAGGCGAAGAGGAAGACCGAGGGGGTGCCTGGGGGGCCCACACCACCCCCTGGCGCGGCCTGGCTTGGCCCGCGCCACCAGGTGGTGTGGCCACCCCCTGGCTCTTCTCCGTCTCGTATTCTGGCTCCTGGAGTCTTCTGGAAAAATGGGCACTTTTGCTTTTGTCCCGTCCAATTCCAAGAATATTCATTTTCTGACTTTCCTGGAACCAAAAACAGCAGAAAACAGGTAGCTGGCACTATGGCTCTTGTTAATAGGTTAGTCCAAGAAATCATATGAAAAGTACTCCAAAGTGTGGACAAAACACAAGAAAGTGGATAAAACCAAGCATGGAGCATCAAAAATTATAGATACATTTGCAATGTATCAACATCCCTAAGCTTAACTCCTGCTCGTCCTCGAGTAGGGAAGTGATAAAAAGAAAGAATAATTTTTGAGGTGACATGCACCATCAAAGACTTGATCAAAGTATTTGCAAAACATTCAAAGCTGGGATCATAATACTTCAATCATAGCATGAAAGGCAAAGTTCTAGCAATAAGACAAAGAAACGATGATGCAACATGAAAAGGCACAAACAAAAGATTCATGAATAACAATGCTTTGCAAGACGTTTGCTTGTTTCACATAAAGAAAACACAACATAGTGGCATTCAGCTTGTCCCTCAATAGAGTAGCAAAAGTAAATGCATAGGACACCTTCAAAGTTTACAAGAGTGACTAGATACAAATAGTTTAAAACAAGCAGTATCAAGGTATGCATCAATCAACAAGTCTTGGGACAATGCACATAGAACTAAGAATGGCCACTATGCTCTCAAGAAGTGCTCAAAGAATACGTGGAGACTCAACAAGTAGAAGAAAAGGTTTTGAATAGTTTGAAAGGCTTCCAAATGCTGAAAGTATGGTACTCGTTAGCTTTGAGCTCTCATTGCCCCTATCGTAAGCATATTTAATGTGGTTAAGGTGAAAGTGAGGTCCAATCTGAGTTATATGCTTGACAGACTATAAACTAGAAATCCCAAGTCCCTTGAGTACGAGGGCTGCTCCTCATGCTACTCAACTTTAGTTACCGGTAAGTTCTTGTCATCGTAAGTATGTGCGTATCATTGAGAACCGCCAACGGGGTACCCCTTGCCCGATGATACGGAAGAATCCCCATATCAAAATGACAAGGCAAGCAGACAATGAGTATCTCAGCAATCTTCTTATTTACCATGGGAAAATGGTGCTTTTTTCTCTCTTTCCTCTTTTCATAAATCTCTTTTTTTTCTTTTTCTCAATAGTTATCTTTCTCTTTTTTATAAGAAGAATGCTTCATAGATATCATTATGGTTACGCTGCAGGTTTCCACCATGTCAGCATGGATTAGACCAGCGGCCCAGGCGTTTCTCTAACACACATACATAACTCCATGGACTTACAAGCTCCCCTTTTATTTCACACCGACGACATCTGCAAACAAAAGAGCAAGGTATCAACTGGGTATATATTTACAAGTGTTGAAAGCGTTCCCCGTGACAGCACGGTTCTGCTACTCCCCAGCCTATAATTAGCAAGCATATAACTTTCATGGAGAGTTCACGATGGTTCAGGTTTATTAAGTGCAGGAAATAAAGTGTGCCATCAAGTTCGTGAGAGCTTTACTAACTAACTTTCTCAAAACAAGCAAACATTTTATTCGGAAGAAAACAAGGCATATTGAATATCCACGGAAGTAGCAAATGATGCTAATAGGTAGGTATGGTGGACACTTTGGCAATATTTGGTTTAAGGGAGTTGGAAACATGAGTAAAACACTCAGTAAAGTGAAGGCTAGCAATAGTAAGGGAGCGACAAACGAGAGAGCAATAATGGCCATAATCATGCAGAGCAACAAAACATCATTGATCAAAGCATAAAGTGATACTACAAGTTGAAAACTAAAGGATCATAAAGGCTTATGGTGACTTGAGATAGTCATAACATGGTGCGAGCATGTGCCAAGTCAACCCAAATAAAGCATCAAAGGAGAATACCACAATACTATGCTTTAATATGCTAAAACAACGCATAATTCATCCAAGGCACATTAAGCAATCTCAATTGTTTATAACAAGTCATGCTACAGCAAAGAATACTAAGAAAAATCCAAAACAATATCAAGCATGGCATGACAAAGCATAGGCCACAATCAAAAACAAGCTCTCTTTACCACTTAAGCATGAGCTTTCCTACTCTTTTCCAAACCAAACCAGACTATTTGAACACCAAAGTATGAAAGAGGGGGTCCATCCAATTTATTCAGCAAACTAAGAAAACCACGCAAACTAAAAACCAAAAAGAAAATGAAAAAGAAGACGCTCCAAGAACAACACAATTGTGCATGAAATAATAAAAATGAAGTGGTTGAAAGAAACCTGAGATTTTTATTGGTGAAGAAGGGGATGCCTTGGGCATCCCCAAGCTTTGAGGCTTGTAATTCATGGATATTTCTTGGGGTGACACGCGTGGCATCCCCAAGCTTGAGCTTTAGTCCATCCTTCATCTCATTACGTATTCCTTCCATACACCTAAAATTTTTCCTTCATACAAAACTTCACACAATCTTTATTAGCAACATTAGTGCACTTAAGATAAATAACTCTTTAAGTTTAAGTTCTAACACCAAATAAATTTCCATTAGAACACTAGCTAATGTAGCACTTCCCTCAAAAATCTCAATTCCCCAAAGGAACTCAAGAAGGAACTAACAAGAAGCAAATGCAGAAAAATGGCAGAAATCTGTCAAAACAGACTAGTAGGTAAAGACGAATTTTTTCGAAGACCTTCTGTTGCTGAAATCAATAAGTGTTGAACTAACGAAAGTTAGATAACAACCTGGGGCAGAAGCACAAACAATTACAGCTCAATCCGATGTACAGAGCTCTCTCAGGAATTTTTACGGTGAAGCACAAAAATCTGTTTCGGGACAGCAACTTTCCCAATCATTACTTCTCTCTCATTAGAGGTTACTCTTGGCACAAAAGGCAAATAAAAAGGATAAGGAGAGGTTATTACAGAGGTAATAACTTCCAAGACTCAACTAAAAACTTTTGGGTTATCTCCCAATAAGTACTTTTCTTTAAAGCCTTTAAGTTAGGCATAAGCAAAAACTAAAATGGATAGAATATAAGCAGAGATAATCATGGTGAAAACATTGTTTTGTTCAACGAAATCCTTTTGTTAACAAGGTTGATCAGGTCTTGTTACCAAAACAATTTCATATGAGACAAAACTTTGTATTCCACTAATGATTATGTTACCTCAACCTTGATAGCAATAGTCCCAATCATAATAGTTTCAAATTTTTCCTCTTGGTATGGGACAATATATTTCTCCAACTTGAATGCCTTCAACATGTTCAATTGAATTCTAACTATAAGTCCTTTCAATCTTCTTGGGGAAATAGAAAGTATGTTTCTTGTCATTAACATTCAAGGTCACCCTCCCTTGATTATAATTAATAACAGCTCCTGCAGTATTCAAGAAAAGGTCTCCCAAGAATAATAGACATAATATCATCTTGAGGCATAAAAGTTTGAGAGGATGCTCTCATAAGAAATATGAGTTGAAGTAAAAGAGAGCATCAAGGAGCAAATCAAAAACACATTTAAGTCTAACCCACTTCCTATTCATAGGAATCGTGTATGCAAATAAATTTGCAAATTACAAAGTGAGAGGCATAGGAAGATAAAACAAGAATAACTTCAAAACCTTCAGCACATAGAGAGGTGTTTCAATACCATGAAAACTTCTACCACCATGTTTTCCTCTCTCAAAATAATTTTCAGTAGCCTCATGAATAAACTCAACAATGTAACTATCACATAAAGCATGCTTTTCATGATCTACAAGCACTAGAGCTTTATTATAAACAACTTCAAGAGAAACCTCAGGAACATAACAATCATTCTCCTTTAGTAAGCAAGGGGGACAATCAAATAATGTAAGGGATAAAGAGTTACTCTCATTAGAAGGTAGGCATGGGTAGCTAATCCATTCTTCCTCCTTTTGTTCATCACTCTCCTCCTCTTTTTCATCTAATGGGATTTCAGGTTCATCAATTTCTTCTTCCATAGGATCCTACAAGGCATTAGTCTCTTCCATTTGTGGAAAGCATCTATTAAAATATTCAAGAATATAGCAATTTTCATCCTTGTAATTATCAAAGCAAAATTAAAGTATACCATACACCTCATATTTGTAAGGTGAATCATCAATATTTTCAAGCAAACTAGCAAGTTTAAAAGCACCCTTCGAAGCAATAAATTCTTCAATTTGTTCTGCATCATAAAAGTCATAAATTCCTTTAGCATAGGAAGATATGGTATCATTATCACTATACTCACATTGAAAAAGGAGGTGCTTATACCTCTTTCTGCAACAAGACTTATCACAGCAATAAGTAACATTATAAGTAGAGCATACGTTCCTAGCAATGGTATACAATCTATCAATTTGTTCCCATAAGTGTTTCCCTTTTTGTGACAAGCGGTGTTCCTTATAATAATATCTTTGATCTTCCATGAACCCACCTTGCCAATAAGCTTCAGTTTCAAAGAAACCAACCATTGCCAACAAGCATGATAAAGCAAGACAATAACAGACCAACGAAAATAACAACTAGAGTAGGAACTAATTTTTTTGTATTTTTAATAAAGAAACAAGCAAACAAGGAGAAAGATAAACTTAGCTTGAACAATAGAGAATCCATGTGGACTTGATAAATAAAGCTATGCTCCCCGGCAACGGTGCCAGAAAATAGTCTTGATGACCCACAAGTATAGGGGGTGTATCGCAGTATTTTCGAGGGAAGTGAAACCCAATTTATTGATTCGACACAAGGGGAGCCAAAGAATATTTATCAGCCTTAACAACTGAGTTGTCAATTCAGCTGCACCTGGAAACAATCTTGCTCATAGCAGTTTATCAGTAGCAACAGTTTTGTAGTAGGAATAAGAAAGTAACAACAGTAGTGAAGCAAAGACAGTAGTAACAAAAGCAGTAAACAGTGGGATTCGAGTGCGGTAGGCATAGGGATGGATGGGCGTTGCATGGACAAGACAATTCACATAGCAATCAGAACATAGGGCAATTGCACATAAATAAGATAAAGCATCCAAGTACTAGACAATACTAGGCATGTGTTCCATATATAGTCATACGTGCTCGCAATGAGAACTTGCACAACATCTTTTGTCCTGCCAGCCCGTTTGCAGCGGGGCCTCTAGGGAACTACTAGCAATTAAGGTGCTCCTTTTAATAGAGCACCGGAGCAAAGCATTAACACTCCGTGAACACATGTGATCCTCACGTCAAAGCCTTTCCCTTCCGGTTATCCCGATTTCTGTCACTTCGGGGCCATAGGTTCCGGACTACGACGTGTGTAAACAACTTGCAGATAAGACCAGAAACAATACTATCATAATGAATCAATAATAAGTTCAGATCTGAAATCATGGCACTCGGGCCCTAGTGACAAGCATTAAGCACAACAAGTCGCAACAAAGTCATAAAGCACTAATAAAAGATACTAGGCACCATGCCCTAACAATCTGATGCCATTACATGAACGATCTCATCCAATCCCTACCATCTCGATAGCCTACAGCGGGGGATTACTCACTCATGGATGGGGGAAACATGGATGGTCGATGGAGATGATGGTGGAGATCGATGGAGATGGCTCCGGGGGCACTTCCCCGTCCCGGCAGGGTGCCGGAACAGAGACTTTCTGTCCCCCGAATCTCCCCTTCGATGGTGGCGGCGTAGCGGAACTTTTCATGGAAAAACGTCGAACCCCCCGAGGTTTTTAGGTCAAAAGGCTTCTTATAGGCGAAGAGGAAGACCGAGGGGGTGCCTAGGGGGCCCACACCACCCCCTGGCACGTCCTGGCTTGGCCCGCGCCACCAGGTGGTGTGGACACCCCATGGCTCTTCTCCGTCTCGTATTCTGGCTCCTGGAGTCTTTTGGGAAAATAGGCACTTTTGCTTTTGTCTCGTCCAATTCCGAGAATATTCATTTTCCGACTTTCCTGGAACCAAAAACAGCAGAAAACAGGCAGCTGGCACTGTGGCTCCTGTTAATAGGTTAGTCCAAGAAATCATATGAAAAGTACTCCAAAGTGTGGACAAAACACAAGAAAGTGGATAAAACCAAGCATGGAGCATCAAAAATTATAGATACATTTGCAATATATCAACATGTAATCACACTAGTGGATCCATATGTGGTTTTTCGAAAGAACACACATGCAATGACTCTAGATGTGGTTTGGGAAAAGAACACACATGTAATGAGACTGGTGGATCAATAAGTGGTTTGTGAAAAGAACAGCCATCCAATGACTCTAGATGTGGTTTGTGAAAAAACACACATGCAATGAACTCTGGTGGATCCATATGTGGTTTGTGACAAGAACACACATGCAATGACTCTAGTTGTGGTTTGTGAAAAGAACAGACATGCAATGAACTCTGGTGGATCCATATGTGGTTTATGCGAAGAACACAGATGCAATGACTCTAGATGTGGTTTGTGAAAAGAACAGACATGCAATGACTCTAGATGTGGTTTGTGAAAATAATACACATGCAATGACTCTGGTGGATCCATGTGTGGTTTGTGAGAAGAACGCACATGCAATGACTCTAGTGGATCCATGCATGGTTTGTGAGAAGAACAGACATGCAATGACTCTAGTTGTGGTTTTTGAAAATAACAGACATGCAATGAACTCTGGTGGATCCATATGTGGTTTTTGAGAAGAACATACATCCAATGACTCTAGATGTGGTTTGTGAAAAGAACAAACATCCAATGACACAGGTGGATCCATATGTGGTTTGTGAAAAGAACACACATGCAATGACTCTGGATGTGGTTAATGAAAAGAACACACATGCAATGACTCAAGTTGTAGTTTGTGAAAAGAACACACAGGCAATGGCACTGGTGGATCCATATGTGGTCTATGAAAAGAACACACATGCAATGACTCTGGATGTGGTTAATGAAAAGAACACACATGCAATGACTCAAGTTGTGGTTTGTGAAAAGAACACACAGGCAATGACACTGGTGGATCCATATGTGGTTTGTGAGAAGAATAGACATGCAATGAACTCTGGTGGATCCATATGTGGTTCGTGAGAAGAACACACATGCAATGACTCTAGATGTTGTTTGTGAGAAGAACACACATGCAATGACTCTGGTGGATCCATGTATGGTTTGTGAGAAGAACAGACATGCAATGAATCTAGCTGTGGTTTGTGAAAAGAACAGACATGCAATAAACTCTGGTGGATCCATATGTGGTTTGTGAGAAGAACACACATGCAATGACTCTAGATGTGGTTTGTGAAAAGAACAGACATCCAATGACACTGGTGGATCCATATGTGGTTTGTGAAAAGAACACACATGCAATGACTCTGGATGTGGTTAATGAGAAGAACACACATGCAATTACTCTAGATGTGGTTTGTGAAAAGAACACACATGCAATGACACTAGTGGATCCATATGTGGTTTGTGAGAATAACACACATGCAATGACTCTAGATGTCATTTGTGAAAAGCACACACATGTAATGACTCTGGATGTGGTTAATGAAAAGAACACACATGCAATGACTCTAGCTGTGGTTTGTGAAAAGAACACACATGCAATGACACTGGTCGATCCATATGTGGTTCATGAAAAGAAAAGACATGCAATGACACTAGTGGATCCATATGTGGTTTGTGATAAGAACATGCATGCAATGACTCTAAATGTGGTTCGTGAAAAGAACGCACATGCAATGACTCTAGCCGTGGTTTGTGAAAAGAATAGAAATGCAATGACTCTGGTGGATCCATATGTGGTTTGTGAGAATAACTCACATGCAATAACTCGAGCTATGGTTTGTGAAAAGAACACATGTGCAATCATACTGGTGGATCCATATGTGGTTTGCGAGAAGAACAAACATGTAATGACTCTGTCTATGGTTCATGAAAATAACACACATGCAATCACACTAGTGGATCCACGTGTGGTTTGTCAAATTAACAGACATGCAATGACACTGGTGTGGTTCATGAAAAGAACACACATCCAATGACACCGGTGGAACCATATGTGGTTTGTGGAAAGAATAGACATGCAATGGCACTAGTCGATCTATGTATGGTTTGTGGGAGGAACACACACGCAATGACACTGGGTGTGGTTCATGAAAATAAAACACATGCAATGACACTTGATGTGGTTCATAAAAAGAACACACATGCAATCACATTGGTGGATCCATGTGTGGTTCATGAAAAGAACACACATGCAATGCCACTGGTGTGGTTCACGAAAAGAACATACATGCAATGACACTAGTGGATCGATATGTGGTTTGTGGAAATAACACACATGCAATGACACTAGGTGTGGTTAATGAAAAGAACAAACATGCAATGACACTAGTGGATCCTTATGTGGTTCATCAAAAGAACACACATGCAATGACTCTAGCTGTGGTTCATGAAAAGAACACATCCAATGACACTGGTGGACCCATTTGTGGTTTGTGAAAAAGAACACACAAGCAATGACTCTAGCTGTGGTCCATGAAAAGAACACACATGAAATGACACAGGTGGATCCATGTGTGGTATGTGAAAGGAACAGACATGCAATGACTCTAGCTGTGGTTAATGAAAAGAACACACATGCAATGACACTAGGTGTGCTTCATGAAAAGAACAGACATCTAATGATACTAGTGGATCCTTATGTGGTTTGTGAAAAAGAACACACATGCAATGACTCTAGCTGTGGTTTCTGAAAGTAACACACATGCAATGACACTGGTGGATCCATGTGTGGTTTATGAAAAGAACAGATATGTAATGACTCTAGATGTGGTTCATGAAAAGAACACACATACAATCACACCGGTGGATCCATGTGTGGTTTGTGAGAAGAACAGACATGGAATGACTCTGGGTGTGGTTCATGAAAAGAACACACATCCACTAACACTTTTGAATCCATGTGTGGTTTCTGGAAAAAACAGACATGCAATGATAGTGGTGCAATTCATGAAAAGAACACACATCCAATGACACTGGTGGATCCATATGTGGTTTGTGGAAAGAACAGACATGCAATGACTCTGGTGGATCCATATGTCCTTTGTGAAAAGAACACACATTCAATGACTCTAGATTTGGTTAACGAAAAGAACACACATGCAATGACTCTAGATATGGTTTGTGAAAATAATACACATGCAATGACAATGGTTGATCCATGTTTGGTTTGTGAAAAGAACAGACATGCAATGACTATAGCTGTGGTTCATGAAAAGAACACCCATGCAATCAGACTGGTAGATCCATGTGTGGTTAATGAAAAGAACAGACATGCAATGAATCTAGGTGTGGTTCATGAAAAGAACACACATCCAATGACACTGGTGGATCCATGTGTGGTTTGTGGAAATAACAGACACACAATGCCACTGGTGTGGTTCATGAAAATAACACACATCCAATGACACTGGTGGATCCATATGTGGTTTATGGAAACAATAGACATGCAATGACTCTAGCTATGGTTAATGAAAAGAACAGACATGCGATGACACTGGTGGATCCACATGTGGTTTGTGAGAAGAACACACATGCAATGACACTAGGTGGGTTCATGAAAAGAAAACACATCCAATGACACTTGTGTATCCTTATGTGGTATGTGAGAAGAACAAACATCCAATGACTCTAGCTGTGGTTCATGAAAAGAACAGACATGCAATGACAATGGTGGATCCATATATGGTTTGTGGAAATAACAGACATGCAATGACACTAGTGGATCCATATGTGGTTTGTGAAAAGAACACACATGCAATGACACTAGGTGTGGTTCATGAAAAGAACACACATCCAATGACTCTAGCTGTGGTTAATGAAAAGAACATATATGCAATGACTCTTGTGGATCCATATGTGGTTTGTGAAAAGAACACACATGCAATGACTCTAGCCATGGTTTGTGAAAATAACAGAAATGCAATGACTCTGGTGGATCCATATGTGGTTTGTGAGAATAACACACATGCAATAACTCTAGCTATGGTTTCTGAAAAGAACACACGTGCAATCATACTGGTGGATCCATATGTGGTTTGCGAGAAGAACAAACATGTAATGACTCTGGTTATGGTTCATGAAAAGAACACACATGCAATAACACTGGTGGATCCATGTGTGGTTTGTGGAAAGAACATACATGCAATGACTCTAGCTATGGTTAATGAAAAGAATAGACATGCAATGACACTGGTGGATCCATGTGTGGTTTGTGAAAAGAACAGACATGCAATGACTCTAGGTGTGGTTCATGAAAAGAACAGACATGCAATTACACTAGTGGATCCTTATGTCATTTATGAAAAGAACAGACATGCAATGACACTAGTGGATCCTTATGTGGTTCATGAAAAGAAAACACATGCAATGACTCTATCTATAGTCCATGAAACGAACACACATCCAATGACACTGGTGGACCCATATGTGGTTTGTGAAAAAGAACACACATGCAATGACTCTAGCTGTGGTTCATGAAAAGAACACACATGCAATGGCACTAGTGGATCCATGTGTTGTTGATGAAAAGAACAGACATTCAATGAATCTGGGTGTGGTTCTTGAAAAGAACACACATCCAATGACACTGGTGGATCCTTATGTGGTTTGTGAAAAGAACAGACATGCAATGACACAGGTGGATCCATATGTGGTTTGTGAGAAGAACACACATGCAATGATACTGGGTGTGGTTCATGAAAAGAGCACACATGCAATCACACTGGTGGATCCATATGTGGTTTGTGAGAAGAACAGGCATGCAATCACATTGGTGGATCCATGTGTGGTTTGTGAAAAGAACAGACATGCAATGACTCTAGGTGTGGTTCATGAAAAGAACACATATGCAATGACACTGGTGGATCCATATGTGGTTTGTGAGAAGAACACAGACGTAATGTGTCAACACCTGGATTTTTAATCCCAGATGCCCGTTATGCCATACCTCGCAATCCCAGGATTACCATTTTTGCGAGACATAACGGATTGGATATCACAGTACATCATCCATTACAAACCATACATAATGTTCTTACACAAATAAGGATCTCATTCCAGTCTTAATACAACAAACAGCGAAAATAAAAGATAAGCGTAGTGGTGGGGTCCATCTTCAGGGGCACAGGCAATGCTGACGAAGGCAGATGGTCCTAGTTATCATAGCCGTCCTGTTGGCCATCATCTTGATAATCTCCTTCATAGTCTGGCCATGATAATAGCCAGGGACAAAAGCCATGAGTACTCTTTAAGTACTCGCAAACTACCACTAACAAGTAGAAACTTCTAAGTTAAAGTGCTAACTCTAAGTTTAACTATAAAGCTAAGTTTGAAACCTAAGCTGAGTTCTGAAGCAAAGAAAGATAAGATAAAACTCGAGAATCACTTAAGTGGGGGAAACTATTTTCATAAACACAACCCTGTTGTGGTCAAGTCAAGATTCATCATTCTTTTCAAAGTATTTAGAAAACATCTGACAACAAAACAATATGGCCATTCCAATTGTCCATAACCGCGGACGTGGCTATTCGAATAGTTTGACACTCTGCAGAGGTGGTACACTTTCACCACAAGATTCGATACATCTGTCAGGGATAACCCTGAATCATCATACTTAGTATGCAGATAATCAAATATAACCTTCCCTTTACACACTAGTATAAGCACCTCTCCTATGAGCATGGCCTCCCAACCATGACCATCAGTCATCTTGGGCACTACATAGGTGGACAACATTGAGAGGTAGCCTCAGCTCAAACCTCTCCCGTGAGGGAACTAATACTAATGCATATAAATTTCCAGCTAAGCCTTACCCTATTCAGGTAATGTGGTTGTACGGTAATTTGGAATGGTATCGCATCCGAATCCAACCATCAGTTTTATAAAAGGGTTAAGACTCATGCCTCAACATTTTCATCAACAACAATCCTTCGTGTTTCTCAACACATGTCAAAACATCTCAATAGTATGACTCATCATTCCAAGGTTTTCATAATTCATTTTCACCAAGTGTTCCCATCTAAAGTGACTCAGGTTTTTGATCTACTCTAAACTACTAAGTTAAGAGTGTTCACTAAGGTGAAAAAGATGGGTTCAATCTCATGCCATAGAATGACATCTAAAGGGTTCTAGATAGGTCAAGTTTTATACTTTTTATGCTACCTTCAAAACAAGTAAAGAACTTTGTAGAACCTAAGAGGGGTAAAACTTGTAACTAAGACTTGGGTACTATTAGTTAAATAAGGGGGTGTGATCCAAGCATGCTTAAGGCATCTTGGCTAAACCATCTAGTTTGATTCTAGTTTGCTAAGTACTACACTGGCAAGTGCTAACTTGCAAGGGTTAATCTTGGATAGTGCTAGCTTGCTAATAGTAGATGGCATTGTTAATGGTGGCTTGCCTTGGTTGGTGCAGTGGTTGAAGTTTTCTTCTTCTTCTTCATGGTAGAACTCCTCCTCCTCGAAAGCTTGGTCGGTACTATCGTCTATAAATACATTGGGAGTGCACAATCACCAAATAGTACTTAACTAGGCTAGATAGCATTCTAAGACACACAATTGATGATCTATTATCATCACAAGCATCACAAGTTTAAATCAAAAGTTTCCTTCTTTTTATTTTAGAAAAGTAATTTCTATTCATTGAAAAATTAACTAAAATTTAATATTCACCACCAAAATATGGGATCATGTGGACACATGTCCTCACCACATATTTTAACATGTGGGAATGAGATTTAAGGGTTGGCTCAATATTACTTTGGTTTAAGTTCATTATTTAATGATTTAAAGTGACTAGAAATGCCTATATAGCATTATTTTGGTACTAGTACAAAGTCACTGCATGTAAACCTTAATATTATTACATATTTGGATAGATATGGTAAAATGTGATTTTTGAGAGTTGGAATCAACTCAAAAGCTAACTTGTTTGATTTTATAAAAATGTTGCAAGTTGCAAAAGCTTCTGTCTTCTTAGTTTTATTAGGAGAGATCTATAACTCTAATTGAATTAAATCCAACGGGCTTGGGTAGATTACTTCCATACCTTTCAGGAAAAATTAGTTTCATGCTATTTGGATTTGTAAAACTCACAGAATGGATTTTTGAAATACTGGACAGAAACTAGATTTAACAAAAAGGAAAAAATCCAGATTTGAATCGGTGGGCTAGCACGGGGCCGGCCCAGTGGCGCTCCGCGGCGTGGGGCCCCGCATGTCAGCGGCACTTAAAACGCGAAACGGTACGTGCGTTGTGGGCCGTGCGATTAGAAGCTAGATCTACGGCTGAGGGTCATCGTCGACGACAAACAGGTCGCCAGCGAGCTCGAACCCTAGCGGCTCGGTGGGTGTCTGCTGGGGGCATACCAGGGCTCCGGCGGGGTCGGCGAGGCGGGCAAACGACGTGCAAGACGATGGCGAGGCGAGGCATGGTCGTGGTGGGGCTTGGGGCGGTCGCAATCAACGGCGCCCTTCTCCTCCTGCCGCGGCTGCTCTGGCTCCAATTCCGGCGAGCTACTGCTCCACTTGCTCCGGCTAGAGGTGGGTAAGGTCCAGAGAGGTGAGGGGAGTGGAATGGTGTGGAGAAGAGAGGCTGGGGAGGGCTCCTTTTATAGGTTCGACGGTGAGACCGAGCGGGATGGGCGGTCGACGTTGGCGACATGGCTACGGCGAGGTAGAGGCATGGCTAGGGGGGGGCGATCGATGGGCGGTTCCCAGGCGGTGCTCTAGAGCATAAATGCGGCCGTAGGGGCGGTGGCACGCGGTCGGGGCAAGGTGGCGCTCTGCGCGGCAAAAGCGGCGGTGTCCATGGCGAGCGGTGGCTGTGGGGCGTTGGGCAGCGAACGGGCGTGTCCGTCGTGTTCCCTATGTCGTGGCGGAGCGGTAGGCGCAGGCTACGGTCGAGCGGCGGCTTGTGCACGCGTGCCGGGTGCGACGCTCTGGCGTGCGCTCGGCATGGTGCGGTGGCACTGGGCGCGGTTTGTGCTCGGTGGTCCACTGCGCTCTTGGGCTCGGGCAAGGGACATGGGGTGGCGGTGAGCTCCTGGCTACCTCCTAGACATGGAGAGAGAGGGGGAGGTGGTCTGCTGGGGTGAGAGCAAGGTTGGCCGACGAGTTGGTGCTCGGCATGGCTTGGCCTTGCCACTAGGATGTAAGGGATAGGGTGGTAATGGCATGGTTTGATCAAGTGGAGACAGAGGGAGGGTTTGGAGGAGAATTGGGTGCAAAACCCTGTAGAAATAGTGAGCTAGCTAGCTGTGTTTGATTCTGCCTACCATGTGTTTGATGAAATGGCCGCATGAAAATTATTTTTGAATTTTGAGTTCAAAATATTTGAGTGATCTCCCCTAGTGATAGGTAGTCTCTGGTTGCGAGGGTTTCGAAAATGGAGCTCAAAAAGATGGGTTTTGAAATAGGGGTGATCTAAGCATATGCATTAGATTCAATTTTAAACTGTCATTTAAATTAGTTTACAGAATGTTTTTAGCAGATCAAAAGGTGGGCCTTGGTACCTCATTATGTCTACTAGCAAGGGGTGCAAAGATCAAGAATTATTTCTGTTAAAATTTGAGTACTAGGAATAGCCAAAGTAGGCATGAGAGTTAAATTTGCCAAAATGACCATTCCTCCTTTTTTATTCTTTTTTATTTGATTTTCTTTAGGAAAAGTTTGGGAATGATGTAGATGATGTTTAAATCACCTAAGAAACATTTTACAGCATTGGATCACTCAATCATGGCAATTCAAACCACTCCTAATTTAAATGCACACAAATATGAATGCTTTCATATTATCTTTGGAAAAGTTTTTGTTAACTCCAAATTTGATTGATTTGATCTTGATAAGCTTGGATTGAAGTTTTGGGATGTTACAAACCTTCCCCCCTTAAACAAAATCTCGTCCCGAGATTTACAAAGAAAACTAGAAACTACAGAGATCTGGGAACTCCGTCCTAATGTAATCTTCTCGCTCCCAAGTAGCTTCCTCCTCGGTATGGTTGCTCCACTAGATCTTGAGAAACTTGATACTTCTGGTCCTGGTGGTTCTGTAGGCTTCTTCTAAGATACGGATGGGTACTTCTCGATAGGTCAGGTCCTTGTTGATTTGCACAGCTCTGTGATCGATGTTCTTGAAAACTTCAGTCTTCTCAAGCACTTCCAAGCATTTGCGAAGTAACGAGATATGGAACACATTGTGGATGGCTGACATCTCTTCAGGCAGTTCTAACTGATACGATACTTCTCCTCGGCGGTTCAGAATCATGAAAGGTCCGATATATCTGGGGGCTAACTTTCCTTTCAGACTAAAGCGTTGAGTTCCTTTCAAGGGTGAAACCTTGAGATATACAAAATTTCCGACATTGAAAGTCAGGTCTCTCCTTCTTTTGTCAGCATAACTCTTCTGTCTGGATTGGGCGGTCTTGAGGTGCTCACGGACTTTGTGAACTTTCTCTTCTGCTTCTCGGAGAATGTCGGGTCCAAAGATCTGACTCTCTCCTACTTGCGACCAATTCAAAGGGGTACGACACTTTCTTCTGTAAAGGAATTCAAATGGTGCCATCTGCAAACTAGCTTGATAACTATTGTTATATGAGAATTCTGCGAAAGGCAGGCAGTCTTCCCATTTTGATCCGTATTCCAACACACAAGCTCTAAGCATATCCTCTAGGATTTGGTTGACTCTCTCAGTCTGTCCATCTGTTTGTGGGTGATATGCTGTGCTGAAGTTCAACTTGGTTCCTAAACCTTCCTAAACTTTCTGCCAAAATCTTGAGGTAAACTGGGTTCCTCGATCTGATACGATGGTCTTGGGGGTTCCATGCAGACTAACAATCACTCTGGTAAGTTGTCTTGACAGGTATAAAGTGGACTACCTTGGACAGAATATCAACTATGACCCAGATTGAGTCATTTCCCCTACTAGAAGTAGGTAGGCCGGTGATAAAGTCCATTCCGACGGAATCTCATTTCCAATCCGGAATCTGCAATGGTTGCAACAGTCCTGCAGGTCTCTGGTGTTCTGCCTTGACTCTTTGACAGATGTCACATTTGGCGATGTAGCTTCCGATCTCTCTCTTCATCTTGTGCCACCAAAATTGCTCCTTCAAATCCTGATACATCTTTGTTCCTCCGGGGTGGATAGAATAAAGAGTATCATGAGCCTCCTTCATGATAACTTCCTTTAGCTCCGAATCTGCTGGAAGACACATACGTCCTTTGTACCACAATACTCCTTCTTCGTCTTCGGTGAATCCAGGTACCTTTCCTGTACCAATACGACGTTTGATTCCATCGATACTTTCGTTCCCCTTCTAGGCTTCCTTGATTTGGCTAAACAAAGTGGGTTGAAGTTCAATGCTAGCTAGGAATCCTTTGCTAACTAATTCAGTTCTGAATTGCTCCAACTCTTCATACAAACTTGGTTGCTTCTCCTTGATCATGGTGTTAAGCCTACACGTCAATCTGCTAAGAGCATCTGCTACCACATTGGCTTTGCCGGGGTGATAGTGAATGTCAAGGTCATAATCTTTGATTAACTCTATCCATCGTCTTTGCCTCATATTCAGCTCCTTCTGAGTGAAGATATACTTCAAGATCTTATGATCTGAGTAAATCTCACATCGATTTCCCATCAAATAATGACGCCATGTCTTCAGTGCTAGGACTACAGCTGCTAGCTCAAGATCATGGGTCGGATAGTTCTGCTCATGCTGCTTCAGTTGTCGAGATAGATAAGCGATGACTTTGCCTTCTTGCATCAATACACATCCTAGACCAATCTTGGATGCGTCACAATACACATCAAATGACTTCTTGATGTCTGGCATGACCAAAATTGGGGCTGATATCAATCTCTTCTTCAGCTCCTGGAAACTGTCTTCACATTTGTCTGTCCATTCAAACTTCTTGTCCTTCTTCAACAATTGGGTCATTGGTCGGGCTATGCTCGAGAATCCTTCTACGAACTTGCGGTAATATCCCGCTAATCTGAGAAAGGAATGGACTTGGGTTTGAGTGGTTGGGGCTTTCCATTCTTCAACATCTTTGATCTTTGTGGGATCAATAGAGACTCCTCCGGCAGACACAATATGTCCTAGGAATCCTACTTCTTTTAGCCAAAATTCACACTTGCTGAACTTCGCATATAACTGATGCTCTCTCAGGGTTTCTAGAATGATTCTCAGATGTTGCTCATGTTCTTCTTCTGACTTGGAGTATATAAGGATGTCATTGATAAACACAACTACAAACTTATCCAGGAAATTCATAAAGATCTTGTTCATGAGATTCATGAAATAAGCAGGGGCATTGGTTAATCCAAAAGACATAACCGTATACTCGTATAAACCATAGTGAGTAGTAAAGGCGGTCTTTAGAATATCCGTTGCACGGATCTTAAGTTGGTGATAACCAGTCCTAAGATCAATCTTTGAGAATACATGAGCTCCGGTCAACTGATCAAATAGATCCTCTATCTTTGGTAAAGGGTACTTGTTCTTGATGGTGACATCATTCAATTTTCTGTAGTCTGTGCACAGATGGTTGCCTCCATCTTTCTTGTCGATGAATAACACTGGTGATCTCCATGGTGATGCACTTGGTTGAATTAAACCTTTGGCTAGCATAGCATCCAACTGCTTCTTCAGTTCCACTAACTCTGATGGGTTCATGCTATAGGGTCTCTGGGCTATAGGTCCGGTTCCGGGGATTAGTTCGATAATGAACTCAATATCCCTATCCGGGGGCATACCTGGCAATTCATCTGGGAATACGTCGGGGTATTCACAGACTACTCTGACTTGGTCAATGGTGGGCAAGGCTACACTCTGGTTGCACTTGAATTGACGGGGTAAGGTTTCAGAGATATGCTCTACTATGACTCTAGAACTACTGGTCATGGTGATGGCTTTCTTAGCACAGTCTATCAATCCTTTATGCCTTGACATCCAGTCCATACCTAGTACTACTTCCATACCTTTGGTTCCAAGTACAATTAGGTTGGCATAAAAATCTATCCCGTGTATTCTCATAGGTACCGCTTTGCAAATTTTTCTAGCTTTGGTTGTTGAACCGGGGATTTGAACTATCATGACATGCTTCAGGTTGATTGGACGAATCTTACTAGTGCATCCAAATTCTTCGGTGACAAATGAATGCGATGCTCCCGAATCAAACAATACTCTTGCTAAAACTGAGTTGACAGAAAACATACCCAACACTACATCTGGCGCTTCCTGGGCTTCTTCTGCATTCATGTGGAAGAGACGGCCATTGTGGTTGTGAGGGTTCTCTGAGGCAAATCTCCTTCCTGGCTGAACACGACGCTGCTGCTGAGCTGGGGCATTCACATTGGCATTGGCTGGCGTCTCCTTGGGACACTCATTGGAGTAGTGAGCCTTCACTCCACACTCGACACAAGTGATCTGGGACTTGTCCTTGACTGCGACAGGCACAACATTGCTGCCAGTTCTGGGTGCAGTGTTGCTGTTGTTGTTGTTGTTCTTGGGAGGTGCGCGGTTGAAATTGTTGGTATTACCGGAGTTGTGATTGTTTCCTCCGGACTTCACATTGCCTCCGCTACGGTTGGGGTAGCTTGGGCGAGAATTTGGGGGTCAGTTGTTCCTTGGTGCATATCTTGGTGAGGGGTTGGGACGGTACTTCGGGTGACTGTTGGATCCAGACTGCTGCATCATACGACGCTTGCGGTTGTCGTTTGCCTGGTTAATCTTCCCTTCCATCTGGATGGCAGAGTCGACTAGCTCTTCGAGATCCTGGAAACAGATATTGACGAGGACAGTCTGCATCTCATCATGCAGTCCGTTCAAGAATCTTTCCTTCATTTTGGCCTCCATGTTGATCTCATCAGGTGCATATCTGGCCAGTGATAGGAATCTATCACGGTACTCCACCACAGTCATTCTTCCTTGCTTTAATTCGCGGAACTCATCTCTCATTCTGTTGACTAGCCCTTGCGGCACGTGGGTGCGGCTGAAGTTGACTTTGAATGCTTCCCATGTCATCACTTGACCATGGTTCATATTGCGGATGCTATTCCACCAAGCTCTGGCATCTCCCGCCAAATAGTGGGTGGTGAAGAGAACTTTCTCATTTTCATCAACTCTGGCAACTTCTAAGTTGTTCTCCATGGTCTGTAACCAGTCATCAGCATCTAATGGGTTCTCAGATTGGTTGAAGATTGTGGGATTAGTGTTTTGAAAGTTTTTGAGTTTGGATCCCTAGTGATCCTGATTCCCATGCCCTTGGTTGTTGAGAGCCATCTGGGCGATCTGTTGAAGTGTTGCTAAGTTGGCTTGGCGTTCTGCCTTGCTTGCTTCACGGTCTGCGATGAGATTCTGCAAGATCTGCAGCATTGGGTCCTGTGATGAGCTGCTCTCTCCTTGGTTTCCACGAGTCATCTGAAGATTGGGATAGACATAGGGATAAGAGGGAAATTCTAAGGTTCATGGTCTTGGGTTTTCAAAGCTAAAACTTTGAGTTAGACTCAGGTTTTTCAACTAACTTCATTTTCATTCATGCAAGCAAGCACACGATACAACACACACCACAACAGTCAAAGGGAAAACAGATGGTTTGAATAACCATTCTGCAAGTTAAGATATAGTGAGATCGATACATCTCATGCTACGATAGTGCTCTAGTGCATCTACTCATCATCGATGAAGTCGGAGTCCTCATCATCAGTGTAGAATTCCACGGCATCCTCCTCCAGAAAATCATCATCATTTCTGAGGTAAGAATCCATGTCTCCCTAGATGTCTTCACCCTCATCTTCTTCTTCTTTTGCTGCAAGCTGAGCTTCCTGCTCCTGGACGGTCTTCTCGAGGTTGGCCACCTTCTTGCGAAGACGGGCGATGGTGCGATCCTTCTTGGCACGCTGGCGGCGAAGAGACTGACGGTCTTGGACAAGCAGTGCGAAAGTCTGGGCCTTCTGGTCGGCAATGGCACGGTTCTGGTTGGCTAACTCTCTGGCATTCTCCAGTTCCTGCTGTCTGTCGTGAAGCAAGAAGTAAAGGTTCTCCACTTGACGCCTCAACTCGGGGTGGCCCGGCATTTCCATTGGCAGTCCCATGAAGTCACGTCTTGCATAGTGAGCAAAACGGGTTCCTTGGGTCTTGTTGACGCTGAGGGCACATAGACGTGTGAGAGCTTCATGCATTGCCCTGGCTAATCCATCTGGCCAGTTGTTCTCTCTCACGGAGAACTGAATTCTTCCAGAAGTTGGGGCTTCAATGCTTCCTCTAAGATCTGCGGTGACTAGCCACTGTAGGTCTCCTCCTGGGGGTCCTGGAAGTTGAGCTCCAAGAAACTCCGGGTGCGGGCGTCCTAGTAACTCCGACAGTGAATCTAGATCCCTCTCGAAGATCAGCTGACCTCCATTGCCCAACTGGTAAAACTTGCTGAACTGAGTCTCCATCTACAAGAATTAAGGATGAGGAAGTTAGTGAGGTGATCAAGTGTGTCAAATTTTAAGTAGTAGTGTAAGAATTTTTGAGGATCATGAAGTTTTTGATAAAGAATCCACAAGGGTAAGAGAGGAGATAGTTTATCATAAATACTCACTTTGGTTTGGAAACTAAGTTTTTGTTTGACGTCCATTCTAACTAGGGTCTCCTATGCTCAGGATGGCTCTGATACCAACTTGTCAACACCCGGATTTTTAATCCCAGATGCCCATTATGCAATACCTCGCAATCCCAAGATTACCATTTTTGCGAGACATAACGGATTGGATATCACAGTACATCATCCATTACAAACCATACATAAGGTTCTTACAAAAATAAGGATCTCATGATCCAGTCTTAATACAACAAACAATGGAAATAAAAGATAAGCGTAGCGGTGGGGTCCATCTTCAGGGGCACAGGCAATGCTGACGAAGGCAGATGGTCCTAGTTATCATAGCCTTCCTATTGGCCATCATCTTGATAATCTCCTTCATAGTCTGGCCATGACAATATCCAGGGACAAAAGCCATGAGTACTCTTTAAGTACTCGCAAACTACCACTAACAAGTAGAAACTTCTAAGTTAAAGTGCTAACTCTAAGTTTAACTATAAAGCTAAGTTTGAAACCTAAGCTGAGTTCTGAAGCAAAGAAAGATAAGATAAAACTCGAGAATCACTTAAGTTGGGGAAACTATTTTCATAAACACAACCCTGTTGTGGTCAAGTCAAGATTCATCATTCTTTTCAAAGTATTTAGAAAACATCTGACAACGAAACAGTATGGCCATTCCAATTGTCCATAACCGCGGACGCGGCTATTCGAATAGTTTGACACTCTTTAGAGGTGGTACACTTTCACCACAAGATTCGATACATCTGTCAGGGATAACCCTGAATCATCATACTTAGTATGCAGATAATCAAACATAACCTTCCCTTTACACACCCTAGTATAAGCACCTCTCCTATGAGCATGGCCTCCCAACCATGACCATTAGTCATCTTGGGCACTACATAGGTGGACAACATTGAGAGGTAGCCTCAGCTCAAACCTCTCCTATGAGGGAACTAATACTAATGCATACAAATTTCCAGCTAAGCCTTACCCAATTTAGGTAATGTGGTTGTACGGTAATTTGGAATGGTATCGCATCCGAATCCAACTATCAGTTTTATAAAAGGGTTAAGACTCATGCCTCAACATTTTCATCAACAACAATCCATTGTGTTTCTCAACACATGTCAAAACATCTCAATAGAATGACTCATCATTCGAAGGTTTTCATAATTCATTTTCACCAAGTGTTCCCATCTAAAGTGACTCAGGTTTTTGATCTACTCTAAACTACTAAGTTAAGAGTGTTCACTAAAGTGAAAAAGATGGGTTCAAGCTCATGCCATAGAATGACATCTAAAGGGTTCTAGATAGGTCAAGTTTTATACTTTTTATGCTACCTTCAAAACAAGTAAAGAACTTTGTAGAACCTAAGAGGGGTAAAACTTGTAACTAAGACTTGGGGTACTATTAGTTAAATAATGGGGGTGTGATCCAAGCATGCTTAAGGCATCTTGGCTAAACCATCTAGTTTGATTCTAGTTTGCTAAGTACTACACTGGCAAGTGCTAACTTGCAAGGGTTAATCTTGGATAGTGCTAGCTTGCTAATAGTAGCTAGCATTGTTAATGGTGGCTTGCCTTGGTTGGTGCAGTGATTGAAGTTTTCTTCTTCTTCTTCTTCTTCTTCTTGGTAGAACTCCTCCTCCTCGAAAGCTTGGTCGGTACTATCGTCTATAAATACATAGGGAGTGCACAATCACCAAACAGTACTTAACTAGGCTAGATAGCATTCTAAGACACACAATTGATGATCTATTATCATCACAAGCATCACAAGTTTAAATCAAAAGTTTCCTTCTTTTATTTTAGAAAAGTAATTTCTACTCATTGAAAAATTAACTAAAATTTAATATTCACCACGAAAATATGGGATCATGTGGACACATGTCCTCGCCACATATTTTAACATGTGGGAATGAGATTTAAGAGTTGGATCAATATTACTTTGGTTTAAGTTCATTATTTAATGATTTAATGTGACTAGAAATGCCTATATAGAATTATTTTGGTACTAGTCCAAAGTCACTGCATGTAAACCTTAATATTATTACATATTTGGATAGATATGATAAATTGTGAATTTTGAGAGTTGGAATCAACTCAAAAGCTAACTTGGTTGATTTTATAAAAATGTTGCAAGTTGCAAAAGCTTCTGTCTTCCTAGTTTTATTAGGAGAGATCTATAACTCTAATTGAATTAAATCCAACGAGCTTGGGTAGATTACTTCCATACCTTTCAGGCAAAATTAGTTTCATGCTATTTGGATTTGTAAAACTCATAGAATGGATTTTTGAAATACTGGACATAAACTAGATTTAACAAAAAGGGAAAATCCAGATTTAAATCGGTGGGCTAGCGCGGGAAAAGGAATGGGCCAGCCCAGTGGCGCTCCGTGGCACGGGGCTCAGCTGACAGGGGGTCCCGCGTGTCAGCGGCATTTAAAACGTGAAACGGTACGCGCGTTGTGGGCCGTGTGATTAGAAGCTAGATCTACGGTTGAGGGTCATCTTCGATGACGAACAGGTCGCCGACGAGCTCGAACCCTAGCGGCTCGGTGGGGGTCTGCTGGGGGCGTACCAGGGCTCCAGCGGGCTCGGCGAGGCGGGCAAACGACGTGGAAGACGACGGCGAGGCGAGGCGTGGTCGTGGTGGGGCTTGGGGCGGTCGCAATCAACGGCGCCCTTCTCCTCCTGTCGCGGCTGCTCCGGCTCCAATTCCGGCGAGCTGCTGCTCCACTTGCTCAGGCTAGAGGTGGGTAAGGTCCAGAGAGGTGAGGGGAGTGGAATGGTGTGGAGAAGAGAGGCTGGGGAGGGCTCCTTTTATAGGCTCGACGGTGAGACCGAGCAGGATGGGCGGTCGACGATGGCGACATAGCTACGGCGAGGTAGAGGCATGGCTGGGGGTGGCGATCGATGGGCAGTTCCCTGGCGGTGCTCTAGAGCTTAAATGCGGCCGTAGGGGCGGAGGCACGCGTTAGGGGCGAGGTGGCGCTCTCCACGGCATAAGCGGCGGTGTCCATGGGGAGCTGTGGATGTGGGGCGTTGGGAGGCGAACGGGCGTGTCCGTCGTGTTCCCTGTGTCGTGGCGGAGCTGTAGGCACGGGCTGTGGTCGAGCGGCGGCTTGTGCACGCATGCCGGGTGCGGCGCTCCGGCGTGTGCTCGGCATGGTGCGGTGGCACTGGGCGCGGTTTGTGCTCGGTGGTCCACTGCGCTCCTGGGCTCGGGCAAGGGACAGAGGGTGGCAGTGAGCTGCTGGGTACCTCCTAGACATGGAGAGAGAGAGGGGGAGGTGGTCTGTTGGGGTGAGAGCAAGGTTGGCCGGCGAGTTGGTGCTCGACATGGCTTGGCCTTGCCACTAGGGTGTAGTGGATGGGGTGGTAATGGCATGGTTTGATCAAGTGGAGACAGAGGGAGGGTTTGGAGGAGAATTGGGTGCAAAACCCTGTAGAAATAGTGAGCTAGCTAGCTGTGTTTGATTCTGCCTGTCATGTGTTTGATGAAATGGCCGCATGAAAATTCTTTTTGAATTTTGAGTTTAGAATTTTTGAGTGATCTCCCCTAGTGATAGGTAGTCTCTGGTTGCAAGGGTTTTGAAAATGGAGCTCAAAAAGATGGGTTTTGAAATAGGGGTGATCTATGCATATGCATTAGATTCAATTTTAAACTGTCATTTAAATTAGTTTACAGAATGTTTTTACCAGATCAAATGGTGGGCCTTGGTACCTCATTATGTGTACTAGCAAGGGGTGCAAAGATCAAGAATTGTTTCTGTTAAAATTTGAGTACTAGGAATAGCCAAAGTAGGCATGAGAGTTAAATTTGCCAAAATGACCATTCCTCCTTTTTAATTCTTTTTGATTTGATTTTCTTTAGGAAAAGTTTGGGAATGATGTAGATGATGTTTAAATCACCTAAGAAACATTTTACAAGCATTGGATCACTCAATCATGGCAATTCACACCACTCCTAATTTAAATGCACACAAATATGAATGCTTTCATATTAACTTTGGAAAAGTTTTTGCTAACTCCAAATTTGATTGATTTGATCTTGATAAGCTTGGATTGAAGTTTTGGGATGTTACATAATGACACTGGGCGTGGTTCATGAAAAGAACACACATCCAATAACACTGTTGTATCCTTACGTGGTTTGTGGAAAGAACAGACATGCAATGACACTAGCTATGGTTTCTGAAAAGAACACACTTCCAGTGAAACGAGTGGATCCATATGTGGTTTGTGAGAAGAACACACATGCAATGAATCTAGCTGTGGTTAATGAAAAGAACATACATGCAACGACACTGGTGGATCCATATGTGGTTTGTGAGAAGAACACACATGCAATGACACTGGGTGTGGTTCATAAAAAGAACACACATCCAATGACACCGGTGGATCCTTATATGGTTTGTGAAAAGAACACGCATGCAATGACTCTA
>CAJUXJ010000565.1:0-41280 GCA_910589775.1 Avena eriantha | reverse complement strand
GTGTCATTGCATGTCTGTTCCTCTAAACAAACCACATAAGGATCCACCAGTGTCATTGCGTGTGTGTTCTTCTGATGAACCACAGCCAGTGTCATTGCATGTGTGTTCTTCTAAACAAACCACATAAGGATCCACCAGTGTCATTGCCTGTCTGTTCTTTTCATGAACCACATAAGGATCCACAAGTGTCATTGCATGTCTGTTCTTTTCATGAATCAAAGCCAGTGTCATTGCATGTCCTTTATTTCCATAAACCACATATGGATCCACCTAATGTGATTGCATGTCTGTTCCTCTAAACAAACCACATAAGGATCCACCAGTGTCAATGCGTGTCTGTTCTTTTCATGAACCACACCTAGTGTCATTGCATGCGTGTTCTTCTAAACAAACCACATAAGGATCCACCAGTGTCATTGCCTATATGTTCTTTTCATGAACCACACCCAGTGTCATTGCATGTGTGTTATTCTAAACAAACCACATAAGTCATTGCATGCCTGTTCTTTTCATGAACCACACCTAGTGTCAGTGCATGTCTGTTCTATTCATGAACCACACCCAGTTTCACTTCATGTATGTTCTTTTCTTGAACCACATAAGGATCTACCAGTGTCATTGCATGTCTTTTACTTCCATAAGCCACATGTGGATCCACTGGTGTCATTGCATGTCTGTTCCTCTAAACAAACCACATAAGGATCCACCAGTGTCATTGCGTGTGTGTTCTTCTCATGAACCACACCTAGTGTCATTGCATGTGTGTTCTTCTAAACAAACCACATAAGGATCCAGCAGTGTCATTGCCTGTCTGTTCTTTTCATGAACCACACCCAGTTTCACTACATGTATGTTCTTTTCATGAACCACATAAGGATCTACCAGTGTCATTGCATGTCTTTTACTTCCATAAACCACATGTGGATCCACCGGTGTCATTGCATGTCTGTTCTTTTCATGAACCACACCTGTGTCATTGCATGTGTGTTCTTCTAAACAAACCACATAAGGATCCACCAGTGGCATTGCCTATATGTTCTTTTCATGAACCACACCCAGTGTCATTGCATGTGTGTTATTCTAAACAAACCACATAAGTCATTGCATGCCTGTTCTTTTCATGAACCACACCTAGTGGCAGTGCATGTCTGTTCTATTCATGAACCGCACCCAGTTTCACTGCATGTATGTTATTTTCATGAACCACATAAGGATCTACCAGTGTCATTTCATGTCTTTTACTTCCATAAACCACATGTGGATCCACCGGTGTCATTGCATGTCTATTCTTTTCATGAACCACACCTATTGTCATTGCACGCGTGTTCTTCTAAACAAACCACATAAGGATCCACCAGTGACATTGCCTATATGTTCTTTTCATGAACCACACTTAGTGTCATTGCATGTGTGTTATTCTAAACAAACCACATAAGTCATTGCATGCCTGTTCTTTTCGTGAACCACAGCTAGTGGCATTGCATGTCTGTTCTATTCATGAACCACACCTAGTTTCACTGCATGTATGTTCTTTTCATGAACCCCATAAGGATCTACCAGTGTCATTGCATGTCTTTTACTTCCATAAACCACATGTGGATCCACCGGTGTCATTGCATGTCTGTTCCTCTAAACAAACCACATAAGGATCCACCAGTGTCATTGCGTGTGTGTTCTTCTGATGAACCACAGCCAGTGTCATTGCATGTGTGTTCTTCTAAACAAACCACATAAGGATCCACCAGTGTTATTGCCTGTCTGTTCTTTTCATGAACCACATAAGGATCCACCTGTGTCATTGCATGTCTGTTCTTTTCATGAATCAAAGCCAGTGTCATTGCATGTCCTTTATTTCCATAAACCACATATGGATCCACCTAATGTGATTGCATGTTTGTTCCTCTAAACAAACCACATAAGGATCCACCAGTGTCATTGCGTGTCTGTTCTTTTCATGAACCACACCTAGTGTCATTGCATGCGTGTTCTTCTAAACAAACCACATAAGGATCCACCAGTGTTATTGCCTGTCTGTTCTTTTCATGAACCACATAAGGATCCACCTGTGTCATTGCATGTCTGTTCTTTTCATGAATCAAAGCCAGTGTCATTGCATGTCCTTTATTTCCATAAACCACATATGGATCCACCTAATGTGATTGCATGTTTGTTCCTCTAAACAAACCACATAAGGATCCACCAGTGTCATTGCGTGTCTGCTCTTTTTATGAACCACACCTAGTGTTATTGCATGCGTGTTCTTCTAAACAAACCACATAAGGATCCACCTGTGACATTGCCTATATGTTCTTTTCATGCACCACACCCAGTGTCATTGCATGTGTGTTATTCTAAACAAACCACATAAGTCATTGCATGCCTGTTCTTTTCATGAACCACACCCAGTTTCACTGCACGTATGTTCTTTTCATGAACCACATAAGGATCTACTAGTTTCATTGCATGTCTTTTACTTCCATAAACCACATGTGGATCCACCGGTGTCATTGCATGTCTGTTCCTCTAAACAAACCACATAAGGATCCACCAGTGTCATTGCGTGTGTGTTCTTCTCATGAACCACACCAAGTGTCATTGCATGTGTGTTATTCTAAACAAACCACATAAGGATCCACCAGTGTCATTGCCTGTCTGTTCTTTTCATGAACCACATAAGGATCCACCAGTGTCATTGCATGTCTGTTCTTTTCATGAATCAAAGCCAGTGTCATTGCATGTCCTTTATTTCCATAAACCACATATGGATCAACCTAATGTGATTACATGTTTGTTCCTCTAAACAAACCACATAAGGATCCACCAGTGTCATTGCGTGTCTGTTCTTTTCATGAACCACACCTAGTGTCATTGCATGCGTGTTCTTCTAAACAAACCACATAAGGATCCACCAGTGTCATTGCCTATATGTTCTTTTCATGAACCACACCCAGTGTCATTGCATGTGTGTTATTCTAAACAAACCACATAAGTCATTGCATGCCTGTTCTTTACATGAACCACACCTAGTGTCAGTGCATGTCTGTTCTATTCATGAACCACACCCAGTTTCACTGCATGTATGTTCTTTTCATGAACCACATAAGGACCTACCAGTGTCATTGCATGTCTTTTACTTCCATAAACCACATGTGGATCCACCGGTGTCATTGCATGTCTGTTCCTGTAAACAAACCACATAAGGATCCACCAGTGTCATTGCGTGTGTGTTCTTCTCATGAACCACACCCAGTGTCATTGCATGTGTGTTCTTCTAAACAAACCACATAAGGATCCACCAGTGTCATTGCCTGTCTGTTCTTTTCATAAACCACACCCACTTTCACTACATGTATGTTCTTTTCATGAACCACATAGGGATCTACCAGTGTCATTGCATGTCGTTTACTTCCATAAACCACATGTGGATCCACCGGTGTCATTGCATGTCTGTTCTTTTCATGAACCACACCTAGTGTCATTGCATGTGTGTTCTTCTAAATAAACCACATAAGGATCCACCAGTGGCATTGCCTATATGTTCTTTTCATGAACCACACCCAGTGCCATTGCATGTGTCTTATTCTAAACAAACCACATAAGTCATTGCATGCATGTTCTTTTCATGAACCACACCTAGTGGCAGTGCATGTCTGTTCTATTCATGAACCGCACCCAGTTTCACTGCATGTATGTTCTTTTCATGAACCACATAAGGATCTACCAGTGTCATTGCATGTCTTTTACTTCCATAAACCACATGTGGATCCACCGGTGTCATTGCATGTCTATTCTTTTCATGAACCACACCTATTGTCATTGCATGTGTGTTCTTCTATACAAACCACATAAGGATCCACCAGTGACATTGCCTATATATTCTTTTCATGAACCACACTTAGTGTCATTGCATGTGCGTTATTCTAAACAAACCACATAAGTCATTGCATGCCTGTTCTTTTCATGAACCACACCTAGTGGCATTGCATGTCTGTTCTATTCATGAACCACACCCAGTTTCACTACATGTATGTTCTTTTCATGAACCCCATAAGGATCTACCAGTGTCATTGCATGTCTTTTACTTCCATAAACCACATGTGGATCCACCGGTGTCATTGCATGTCTGTTCCTCTAAACAAACCACATAAGGATCCACCAGTGTCATTGCGTGTGTGTTCTTCTCATGAACCACACCCAGTGTCATTGCATGTGTGTTCTTCTAAACAAACCACATAAGGATCCACCAGTGTCATTGCCTGTCTGTTCTTTTCATGAACCACATAAGGATCGACCTGTGTCATTGCATGTCGGTTCTTTTCATGAATCAAAGCCAGTGCCATTGCATGTCCTTTATTTCCATAAACCACATATGGATCCACCTAATGTGATTGCATGTCTGTTCCTCTAAACAAACCACATAAGGATCCACCAGTGTCATTGCGTGTCTGTTCTTTTGATGAACCACACCTAGTGTCATTGCATGCGTGTTGTTCTAAACAAACCACACCCAGTGTCATTGCATGTGTGTTATTCTAAACAAGCCACATAAGTCATTGCATGCCTGTTCTTTTCATGAACCACACCAAGTGACAGTGCATGTCTGTTCTATTCATGAACCACACCCAGTTTCACTACATGTATGTTCTTTTAATGAACAACATAAGGATCTACTAGTGTGATTGCATGTCTTTTACTTCCATAAACCACATGTGGATCCACCGGTGTCATTGCATGTCTGTTCCTCTAAACAAACCACGTAAGGATCCACCGGTGTCATTGCGTGTGTGTTCTTCTCATGAACCAAACCCAGTGTCATTGCATGTGTGTTCTTCTAAACAAACCACATAAGGATCCACCAGTGTCATTGCCTGTCTGTTCTTTTCATGAACCACATAAGGATCCACCAGTGTCATTGCATGTCTGTTCTATTCATGAATCAAAGCCAGTGTCATTGCATGTCCTTTATTTCCATAAACCACATATGCATCCACCTAATGTGATTGCATGTCTGTTCCTCTAAACAAACCACATAAGGATCCACCAGTGTCATTGCGTGTCTGTTCTTTTCATGAACCACACCTAGTGTCATTGCATGTGTGTTCTTCTAAACAAACCACACACAGTGTCGTTGCATGTGTGTTATTCTAAACAAGCCACATAAGTCATTGCATGCCTGTTCTTTTCATGAACCACACCTAGTGACAGTGCATGTCTGTTCTATTCATGAACCACACCCAGTTTCACTACATGTATGTTCTTTTCAGGAACCACATAAGGATCTACCAGTGTCATTGCATGTCTTTTACTTCCATAAACCACATGTGGATCCACCGGTGTCATTGCGTGTCTGTTCCTCTAAACAAACCACATAAGGATCCACCAGTGTCATTGCATGTGTGTTCTTCTCATGAACCACACCTAGTGTCATTGCATGTGTGTTCTTCTAAAAAAAACCACATAAGGATCCACCAGTGTAATTGCATGTCTGTTCTTTTCATGAACCACACCCAATTTCACTACATGTATGTTCTTTTCATGAACCACATAAGGATCTACCAGTGTCATTGCATGTCTTTTACTTCCATAAACCACATGTGGATCCACCGGTGTCATTGCATGTCTGTTCTTTTCATGAACCACACCTAGTGTCATTGCATGCGTGTTCTTCTAATCAAACCACATAAGGATCCACCAGTGGCATTGCCTATATGTTCTTTTCATGAACCACATCCAGTGTCATTGCATGTGTGTTATTCTAAACAAACCACATAAGTCATTGCATGCCTGTTCTTTTCATGAACCACACCTAGTTGTGCATGTCTGTTCTATTCATGAACCACACCAAGTTTCACTGCATGTATGTTCTTTTCATGAACCACATAAGGATCTACCAGTGTCATCGCATGTCTTTTACTTCCATAGACCACATGTGGATCCACCGGTGTCATTGCATGTCTATTCTTTTCATGAACCACACCTATTGTCATTGCACGCGTGTTCTTCTAAACAAACCACATAAGGATCCACCAGTGACATTGCCTATATGTTCTTTTCATGAACCACACTTAGTGTCATTGCATGTGTGTTATTCTAAACAAACCACATAAGTCATTGCATGCCTGTTCTTTTCGTGAACCACAGCTAGTGGCATTGCATGTCTGTTCTATTCATGAACCACACCTAGTTTCACTGCATGTATGTTCTTTTCATGAACCCCATAAGGATCTACTAGTGTCATTGCATGTCTTTTACTTCCATAAACCACATGTGGATCCACCGGTGTCATTGCATGTCTGTTCCTCTAAACAAACCACATAAGGATCCACCAGTGTCATTGCGTGTGTGTTCTTCTGATGAACCACAGCCAGTGTCATTGCATGTGTGTTCTTCTAAACAAACCACATAAGGATCCACCAGTGTCATTGCCTGTCTGTTTCTTTTCATGAACCACATAAGGATCCACCTGTGTCATTGCATGTTTGTTCTTTTCATGAATCAAAGCCAGTGTCATTAGATGTCCTTTATTTCCATAAACCACATATGGATCCACCTAATGTAATTGCATGTCCGTTCCTCTAAACAAACCACATAAGGATCCACCAGTGGCATTGCCTGTCTGTTATTTTCATGAACCACACCTATTGTCATTGCATGCGTGTTCTTCTAAACAAACCACATAAGGATCCACCAGTGACATTGCCTATATGTTCTTTTCATGAACCACACCTAGTGTCATTGCATGTGTGTTATTCTAAACAAACCACATAAGTCATGGCATGCCTGTTCTTTTCATGAACCACACCTAGTGGCAGTGCATGTCTGTTCTATTCATGAACCACACCCAGTTTCACTGCATGTATGTTCTTTTCATGTACCCCATATGGATCTACCAGTGCCATTGCATGTCTTTTACTTCCATAAACCACATGTGGATCCACCGGTGTCATTGCATGTATGTTCCTCTAAACAAACCACATAAGGATCCACAAGTGTCATTGCGTGTGTGTTCTTCTCATGAACCACACCCAGTGTCATTGCATGTGTGTTCTTCTAAACAAACCACATAAGGATCCACCAGTGTCATTGCCTGCCTGTTCTTTTCATGAACCACATAAGGATCCACCTGTGTCATTGCATGTCTGTTCTTTTCATGAATCAAAGCCAGTGTCATTGCATGTCCTTTATTTCCATAAACCACATATGGATCCACCTAATGTGATTGCATGTCTGTTCCTCTAAACAAACCACATAAGGATCCACCAGTGTCATTGCGTGTCTATTCTTTTCATGAACCACACCTAGTGTCATTGCATTGGTGTTCTTCTAAACAAACCACATAAGGATCCACCAGTGTCATTGCCTATATGTTCTTTTCATGAACCAAACCCAGTGTCACTGCATGTGTGTTATTCTAAACAAACCACATAAGTCATTGCATGCCTGTTCTTTTCATGAACCACACCAAGTGGCAGTGCATGTCTGTTCTATTCATGAACCACACCCAGTTTCACTGCATGCATCCAACTCCAAATAAAACGAAGTTATTACAAAGAGTCCACCATACCTACCTATTAGCATTTTCTATTCCAAGTATATTCATGTTTTTATCTACCTTCCGAATTAAACTTGTTATGTGAAAATTAGTGATTAAGGCTCTCACGAACTTGATGGCACACTTTAATTTTCTCGCACTTAATAAACTTGAACCATTGGGTCCATCTTTGTTGCGTGATTGTACATTGTACCCCGTTTCAACATTGGTATCATGGGGAATGCTTTCAACATTAGTTACCAGAACCATGTATCATGGGGAACGCTTTCAACATTGCTTTTGTACATTGTACCCCGTTGATATCATGATTCTTTTGCTTATGGATCCCGGCGGTGTGAAATAAAAGTGGAACTTGTAAGATCGTGGAGTTTGTATGTGTGTTAGAGAAAGAATCATGGCTTAGGCATGAATCCCTGCTTCTTTCTATGAAGGCCTTTGTTTTACTTTTATGTTGAGTCTCCATCTTCTATCTTTATGCAACTATTGAGAGAGCATAGTGGCCATTCTTAGTATACTGTGCATTTTCCCAAGAGTTGTTGATTGATGCATAACTTTGATATTGCTTGTTCTTAAACTATTTGTATCTAGTCACCCTTATGAACTTTCAAGGTGTCCTTTGCATTTATGTTTTGCTACACTATGAGGGACAATCTGAATGCCACTATGCTATATTTTCTTTATGTGAAACAAACAAACGTCTTGCAAAGCATTGTTATTCATGAATCTTTTCTTTATGCCTTTTCATGTTACAACATAGTTGCTATGTCTTATTGTTAGAACTTTACCTTTAATGCTATGTTGAAGTACTATGATCCCAGCTTTCAATGTTTTACAAATACTTTGATCAAGTTTATGATGGTGCATGTCACCTAAAAAATTATTCTTTCTTTTATCACTTACCTACTCGAGGACGAGTAGGAGTTAAGCTTGGGGATGTTGATACGTTTCTAACGTATATATAATTTTTGATGTTCCATGCTTGGTTTTTATCTACTTTCATATGTTTTGTCCACACTTTGGAGTACTTTTTATACACTTTCTTGGACTAACCTATTAACAAGATGCCACATTGCCAGATGCCTGTTTTCTGCTGTTTTTGGTTCCAAGAAAGTCAGAAAATGAATATTCTTGGAATTGGACAGGACAAAAGCCAAAGTCAATATTTTACCGAGGGGGACACAGAGCCAGAAGACGAGACAGAGAGGGGCTAGAGGGCCGCCACAGCACCTATCCGCGCGGCCAGACCTAGCCCACGCTAGGGGGTGGTGTGGCCGCCTAGGGCACGGGCTTGTTCATCTACGGTACCAAAGTTGCCAGGCCAGCGCATGGCGGTACCTAAGTTGCCTGAAATTACCGCGTTTCGAAAAGTTGGGCCGCCAACTACCGAGAGGGGCCATTTCGATGCAAACTCGTCTCACCCCTACCAAATACAAACAAGCCATGAAACTGCCCCGTGAAGTAGACGGTCGTGACCCGCATGTCAGTAATATTTCCGTGATGCGAGCACCAATGCGGCAACCACGTAGGCGAAACGAGATACTACAGGAGCATGGTGCGTTGACCAAATTCACAAATCCACTCCCAGCTTTCCCCTAGCACCGGCGGCGTCGGAATCCACCCTCTAGAAAGGACGATCCCTTCGGACATTTGACTTCCGGGGCTGATGGGGATATGCCAAAGGGGGTATGCTCAGCAGTAGGTTTCGAGTGGGCCGGAAGGCCCGCAAGTATGCCTGGAGGACAGCGACTAGACTCTGAGGAAAGGAGAGGCCCATCGACTGGCGACTGGAAGCCCAGGAGCGTAGCAGAAGCCCAGTCGGATTAGGTCAAAAGCCCCCGGATCCTTATCTTGTTCGGGGACAGCTTGTAAATCCTGGCGAGGTGCCTCATATATAAACCTCCCTAGGGTATCGTAGAGACTTATGTTCCATCATACACCCCCTCAAGCGACTCGCTGCCTAGCCGCCGAGCTCGCCACCCTTGTAACTCGCTCTCTCATAATCCAATCTAGCAGGAGTAGGTATTTACCCTCCGGGGGGCCGAACCTGGGTAAACCCCTATGCACCTGCCCCCATCTCGCACCGCAGATGGCCGCCAACTCTTCCCCACGAAACTCTCAATCGCTCCCCATGGCAGCGACTGCCGTGGCCATTTCCACGACAGTGGTGCCCACCGTGGCACATAGCGGGACTGGCCTGAGTTCGGCGGCGAGACCCTACTCGACAATCGAGCGGCCGTTCGCCACCTGCCGCATGATCGCCTTCGGCGGGATCTTGCAGATCCTGGCCAACAGCTACATCCCGACATCACGCCCGGTCACACACGCCGCAATGATGCCGGTCGGCTCCATCAACCTCTTCGTCGGCTTTACCGGCGCGGTCGACCCAGCCGCGACGATGTTCGTCGGCGGATCTCCTCCACACCGCGATCTGCTTTCGAAGGAGCAGGTCCGCTCCATCAGGGGCCTCGTCACCGAGTACGACTCGGCCGCTAGCGACGCGGTCGAGACCAACGTCGCCACCAATGACGACGCCCTAAACGACGACGCCGACTCCGCGACCCTTGCATTGGCCAACGGATCCATCACCGTCGCGTCACGGGGGGACTCCATCACGCGAGTCTCCAACCCCGAAGATTTCGAGGTTCCCTCCATCCTGGGGATCTTCGACTACGACTCCGGCTCAGAATCCTCCGAGGATCTTCGCGCCAGATCCAATCGCTTCAACGCGATCTACATGGCGGGCAGCACGGCCGCCCCGCCAGATCTGTCCACCACGCCGATTCCGCCGACTGCGACGGCCACGGAGGTGGAACAAGCCCTCCTGCGGCTCCAGGAGGCGCAGCACAACGAACTCGCCGAGCGCGAGAAATACCGCCTCGAACGAGAGACAGCGAAGGAGCTGTCACTCTATCACCAGCGCCACATCAGGACCCGCCTGAACCCCGATGTTCAGGGCCGCGTCCTGAACTTCAATGACGAGGGCGACCCCACACGCGCCGCCGAGCGCGAACACGGCGAGAACGTGCCACCAGGAGGTGGCAACCCCGCAAGACCACCACCTGGAGCACCGGCGAATGGGCCCCTGCACCACCCATGGGCCGTGTGTCCCCACCAGACCAACCACGGATCATCATCTCGCCTCAAGCCCGGGACGCCAACGGGCTACCACTGTACTCCACCCCGATGGACAACGTCCTCGCGGCCGACGCCGCGATCGCCAACCTCGATGTCCAAGGCGACGGCGCACTACAGATCCAGTACGCCAAGGCCCTACTTGTCAGGGCCGTCGAGCAACAAGCCGCGGGAGTCGATCCGCGAGGGCGGATGTATTCCCGCTCGTCAGCAGGCAGGGCGGCATCAAGCGGCACCCCACCATGGCCAACGCGATAGTTTGCCTACCACCTCGACCCCTCGCAAACCAACCGCGGGCCGCCAACCCCGTGTTGTCGACCAACGAGCCACGACCTGCGAACAACACCGTCGCCACAAACGTGAAACCACTCGACGCCCGAACGCACATCATCAACAATCAGGCGTGGCGGTCGTGCCAGCCCTACGACCTGCGACACACCCTAGCCAACCGCGGCGACCCGGAGGCAAGAGGCTCGTTCAGCCGAGTCAGGCCACCATGCTTTGGACCCATGATACGCGGGGAAAAATACCCCGCCAACTTCAACGACCCGACGTACGACCCCGCTGTTTGGCTGGACACATATCTCATGGAAATGGGGATCACAGGCCACACCGACCTGCTCGCTGCTCGCTACCTCCCCTTGATGATGGAGGGTGCGACCCGGCAATGGATCAACACGCTACCCGCCGACAGCATCGACTCCTGGGAAGAAATGCGGGACGCCTTCGTCAGGCACTTCGAGGGCTCCTACACCCGCTCCACCACCATCGAGGACCTGGAGCGATGCATCCAGGGACAACGCGAGTCGACGCGCCGGTGGATCCAAAGGTGGCAAGGGCTGTGGATAAACGCCTCCGGCATCCACCCAGACACGGCGATACACTGCTTCAAGAACACATGCCGATACGAACCTCTGGTCGCCAAGATCAAGAGGGTCTACCGGATGCTAGATAACATCCCCGACCTCCTCGAGATCGCCAAGCACTACACAGAGGAAGACCCCAACCAGGACTCCGACGACTAGTCGGGAGGAAGATGGCGCACTAGCATCCACGACAGCGGGCGCCTACACGACATCCGCTACAGCAACACCCACATCACCGGCAAGCACCGTACCGATGGGCGAGTTGACTTCGTCGCCAATGCCAGCTACGGCCATAGCGACTCCAAGAACTACCTCCACGAAGGAGGAAACTACCGCGACAGCGGGAACTACCGCGCCAACAACGCGACGAGGCCGAAATTTGACCCCGCCGCCCTGCTCAACCAGCCCTGCATCGACCACAGCAGGGAGGGAAAACCCGCCACCCACACCACCGCCGATTGCCACTCTCTCAAAGATATCGAGAAGGCGAGACGTGCAAGGGAAGACCCCAACAACAACCAACCGCGGGACAACGGGAACAGCGGCGGCTTTGGAACCGCCGTCGGGTCGCTACATACCTTCACTGGGCTCGGCACCAAGCGTGAGAAGAAGGTACTCGCCCGCGCAGTCGCCGTCAATGCGGTGACGCAGGTCGACATCCCCCGCTTCTTAAACTGGTCCGAGCAGAGCATTACCTGGAGTCGCCAAGACCACGCGCCAAGAATCGAATATCCAGGGCAAGTCGCCCTGGTGGTCAGGCCAAAGGTGGCTGACTACTGGCTCCCCAAGACGCTGATGGACGGTGGGAGCTCCATCAACATCCTGTACCTCGACACATTCAAAAGGCTCCAGCTCCCAGAAACGGCCATCGAGCCAACACTGACGACCTTCCACGGCATCGTCCCCGGTCGAAAGGCGTACCCGATCGGGAAGGTGACACTGCCAGTCACCTTCGGCACCTGGCGAACTACCGCACGGAGAGAATCGACTTCGAGCTGGTGAACTTCCGCAGTCCCTACCACTGCTTCCTCGGTCGCTAGGCATTCGCAAAATTCATGGCGAACCCACACTACGCCTACAACACGATGAAGCTCCCCGGGACGAGCGACATCATCACCGTCCACGGCGACCCCAATATGGCCGTGGAATGCGAAGAAAAGGGCGCCGAACTCGCCGACGCCGTCATTGCCGTGGAGACTGACCACGCGGAGGAGCTCGCGAAATACGCGGGCAACATCAACAAGGATGACCCCACCATCTTGAAGAAACCGATCGCCGCGAACTCCGCGTTTGAGGCAACCACACACACCCGCACCGTCGAGCTCGTCCCAGGCGACTCCAGCTAGACGGTCACCATCGGGGCGCCCATGAGCCCTGCATAGGAAAGCGCGCTCATCGGTTTCCTCCGTGAGAACCGCGACATCTTCGCATGGAAGCCATCTGACATGCCAGGCGTCCCGAGGAACTCACTGAGCACAAACTTAATGCCGACCCCAAAGTGCGACCAGTAAAACAGTCGCTACGGCCCTTCAATGAAGAGCGCCGTCGAGCAATCGCCGAGGAAGTCCAACGCCTGCTAGCCACAGGCTTCATCCGTCCAATTAAGTACTCCAAGTGGCTGGAAAACCCAGTCTTGGTCCTCAAAAAGAACAACACCTGGAGAATGTGTATAGACTACACCAACCTCAACAGCGCCTGCCCGAAGGAGGAGTTCGTCCTACCGCGCATCGATCAGATCATTGACTCGACCGCGGGATCAGAGTCGCTGTGTTTTCTCGACGCTTACTCTGGTTACAACCAGATCAAGATGGCGGTCGAAGACGCGGCGAAGACGGCATTCATCACGCCATTCGGCGCATTCTGCTTCACGGCCATGACATTTGGCCTCAAGAACGCAGGCGCCACATACCAGAGGTGCATGCAAGAGTGTCTAGTTAGCCAAATTGGCTGCAACATTCATGTCTACATCAACGACGTGGTGGTAAAATCCACCCGCCAGGACGATCTTCTCGCCGACCTAGCAGAAACCTTCGCAAATCTGCGGAGGTAAAGCATCAAGCTGAACCCCGGAAAATGCACGTTCGGCGTACCCACCGGGCAACTTCTGGGGTACGTAGTCTCCAAGCGAGGCATTGAGGCCAACCCCACCAAGATCGACACCAACGCGCGACTCGGGAAACCCGAGTGCCTGCGCGGTGTCCAAAAGTTGGCAGGGCGAGTCGCGGCTCTCAGTCGCTTCATCCCCTGGCTAGGCGAGAAGGCAATACCCCTATACCGCCTGATGCGCAAGAACCCAACGTTCCAATGGGACGCAGAGGCCGACACCGCACTGAAAGCACTCAAAGAAGTACTCCTCGCGGCACCACTACTCGCCGTGCCACTCGACAGAGAGCCAATGCTCGTCTACGTCGCGGCCTCCAATCGGGTCGTCAACGCCGTGATGGTCGTTGAACGACCAGAAGAGGTCAAGGAGTGCCCCATACAACGCCCAGTATACTACATCAGCGAAGTCTTAACAGATTCACGACAGTGCTACCCGCAATACCAAAACCTGGTGTACGCAGTATTCCGAGCATAGCGGCGACTCCCGCACTACTTCCAGGAGCACCCAATCACGGTGGTATCCTCCGCGCCCCTGCAAGACATCATACGCAATCGCGATGCGACTGGGCGAGTCGCCAAGTGGGTCGTTGAGATCAGCGTCCACAACATCAAGTACGAGCCCCGAAAAGCGATCAAGTCGCACGCCTTGGCTGATTTCCTCGCTGACTGGGAAGAAGCACAACAGCCAGAGAAGCTCCCTTACCTCCACTACTGGTCGCCCCACTTCGACGGCGCGGGGGCTGGGGTCATGCTGACCTCCCCCAAAGGAGACAAGCTCCGCTACATGCTCCACCTCAACTTCAAACCCTACACCAACAACGTGGCGGAATACGAGGCCCTCCTCCACGGTATGAGAGCCGCCAAGGAGATGAACATCAATCGCCTACGATGCTACGGCGACTCCGACCTAGTCGCTGGCCAAGTGGCCGGGACATGCGACGCTGTTTCCCCAACAATGATAGCGTACCACTAGGCCGTCGACCAACTGGGAGGACACTTCGACGGCTATTCCGTCGAGTGGATCGACAGGCGTAAAAACAAGGAGGCGGACGCCCTTTCCCGCATCGGATCGGCTCGACAGGCGCCACCAGTAGGCGTCTTCCTCGACATCATCCACAAGCCCACCGTTAGCGCACCGAAGGAGATCGACATCGGGATCCCACTACAACCAGAACCGGCCTTAGTCGCCATGGTTGTGGAACCTAGCGACTGGACAGCGCCATATGTCGCCTTCCTGGAACACAAACTCCTACCGAGCAACGAGACAGTGGCGGGAATGATCGTACGCCGCTGCAAATCCTTCGTCATCATCAACGGCGATCTCCACAAGCGGAGTGTGACCGGCATGTTCCAGCGCTGCGTACAGCCAGAGGAAGGCCGCAAGATCCTCCAGGACATTCACGCCGACGACTGCGGCCATCACGCCGGCGCCAAGTCGCTAGTCGCCAAGGCCATATGGCACGGTTTTTACTGGCTCATCGCACCAGCCGATGCCACCGACGTTGTCCAAAGATGCGTCGGATGCCAGAAGTACGCCAACCAGACGCACCTTCCTGGTTTGGCGCTCAAGACAATCCCCATCATGTGGCCATTCGTCGTATGGGGCATGGACATGGTCGGCCCGTTCAAGAAGGCCCCATCTGGCTTCACTCACCTCCTGGTCGCAGTCGACAAGTTCACCAAATGGGTGGAGGCCAAGCCGATCAAGAAGTGCGACAGCAAGACGGCCACCAAGTTCCTCCACAAACTCATCTACCAGTACGGCTACCCACATAGCATCATCACAGACAACGACACCAACTTCGCCAAGGGGGCCATGGCGGAATTCTGTGAGGAGAACGACATATGACTCGACCTCGCATCAGTCGCCCACCCGGAGTCAAACCAGAGCGTCCTCCACGGTCTCAATCCGCGACTACAGGTGCCCCTCGAGCGCACCCCAGGATGTTGGGTCGACGAGCTCCCCTCTGTGATATGGGGGATCCGCACCTCCATCAACCAATCAACCGGGTTCACGCCTTTCTTCATGGTGTATGGCACCGAGGCCGTAATGCCAACAGACCTGGAGCACGACTCCCCTCGAGTCGCCAACTACGTCGAGGCGGTTAACGAGACCGCCCGCCAAGACAGCGTCGATCAACTTGACGAAGCACACGACCTGGCACGCTCCCGCACTGCCATATACCAGCAAGGACTTCGCCGTTATCACAGCCGTAGAGTGCGAACTCGCACCTTCTAGGAAGGCGACCTGGTCCTACGATTGGCCTAGGACAAGAAGGGTGTAACTACCTCGGTGAATTACGCTCTTAGTTAATGCCTGGATGAACGAAAGTGGTTAAAATAGTACGGTGGGGCCCAGGGCCACTCACGGTAGACCTTTCGGCCGTCCTAACCACTTTCAAACAACGGGACAAGAACGAGCGGCGTAATCGGCAGGCGAAGGGATCAACTACATACACAAGTGAGTATGTATGCAAGCCACATAAAACAGTCCTCAGAGCCATTCCATCTAAAGGAAATAGAAATATTGCAACGCCATACGGCAAGATCCAAATGTCCTAGATAGATATAATAATTTAGGATAGCTCCTCATACATCACACATCAGAGTATCAGGCGGAAGTGGAAAACAAGATCCGAGTACGGATAAGAAGCAAATTGGCATAAGATGCCCCATAAATAAACACATCCTGCCCACAGATCACACGGATCCCCGTTCCCGGAATCTCTACACCGAATGATCGTTGCCAACATCATCTGTCTCTTCCACCCAGTATCCATCTTGCGGGTACACCTGTTCATCTGAATCAAACATTTTATCGTGTGAGACCCTAGGGGTACTCAGCAAGTCTTTATGCCGCTAAAGGGGACACAACCTGCGGTGACGCAATTGCAGCAAAAGATAATACCTAACAATTCTATAGAGACTCGCTAACCTTCCGCCTAACCAATGATAGACGGAAGTCCGAGAATTAAGATCAACAGTTATAACAGTATAATTAACAGATCCATCCTCCTCCTGGCTTACCAACGAGGAAGCGGACGAACAACCCCCATCATCCGTTGGCAGTTTTATTAACCATTCCATGAGTATTGTACTATTTACTAGTCCAGTACTTAGTCAATTTAAAAGCGCTACTTTAGTTATACTTGTCTATGATCGAGAAACTGTGCTCCAAGTCGTCCATAACCGCGGACACGGCTTTCAGAAAGATTTACCCTGCAGGGGTGCACGAATAGCAACACACACTCGATCAACCTCGGAAAAACCAAATCAAAACCCAACGAGGCATTCACGACAAAGCAATCACAGGATTCAGAAATATTTCAGGGGGCCACCCCATTAAGCTACCCGCAACGAAGTTGGCCGGCTCCGAGACGGACCCAAGGTTTGTGTGGACGGCGGTAAACGACTGGGAACCCGAAAATATGACTAGGCTTGTCGATACAGCGAAAACGTGTCACGATCCAAAACAGTACAGGTGCTCCTCGCACAATCTTAAATAAAGCAGTAACATGGCATGAGTACAGAATAGTAATAAAGCCCCAAACTAATTGTGGCCCCAAGAAATAAGAATGAATCAAGCTCTGGCTCAGGGGGGTCCATAAGGCCTCCCGGATGTGGATAGTGCGAATAAACAAGGAACAGGAATCAAGTACTCGGGGTCCTACGGGACACAAGTGAGCAGGAAAAACCAAATAGCAGATATTGCTCACCGGTGCCTCTTTCATTAGTTATCCCATTACTACTCAGGTTATGTTGTTTAGGTACCTCGTTATTCATCAGACACTCACATACCCTACTCATGCTTTTCTACGACTCGCATGGCTCAAACAACTCCTGTAGTAATGGCTCATGGGACCGGAACAAGCTTAGTGTGGTTTAAAAGTAAAGGCTATGCAGTACTTGGGATTCAATTTAATGCAATCGCGACTCAATGATGCAAGAATAAGATAGAGGCAATAGGTACTGTATGTATGCAAGCATGTGGTAGTGCTTGCCTGGTAGCTCAGTTGAAGCGAGAGATGGATCTGGGTAATACTCCTGTGATTCCTGGTAATTCTACTTCTGGGCGTCTATTCAAAGAAGAACCAAACAAACAAGGGCCAACATAAATAAAGTGCACAAGCATATGAATTAAAATGCAACAAGCAACCAAGCATGCCATGATGAATGATGCACAATTACATGGTATTAAAGTAGCATGGCAAAGGTGAGGTGTGGATACAAGAAATAAAACATTTTATTATTTATTTGCCCAAGTTTTATTGTCATAAAAAGTTCAGATTTTAAATGACAACATGATGCATGCTTCAATTCAGAACAAGGATTGCATAAATAGAACGGGCTCGTCGCGCTGATCGATTTAGACATATTATTTGTCAAATTTGGAGTTATAAAACAAAAGTTATTAATTAAATAAGGAAAAGGGGCATTTTTATTGTAATTTCAATCATCTCGAAATTTAAAGTGTGTAAAATATATTTTCGAGGGCATATTTGAATTCCTCACATTTTTATGATTCCAAAACATATATCATATGTATTATTTGGATTTGTATTTTTAAAATGATTTGAATCTGAAAAGAATTTGAAGTTAAATTAATTTGAAAAGATTTGAATAAAAACAGACTCAGGGAAAAAACTTTTTACACCGCAGGCAATTCTAGCCACAGACACTGACAGGTGGGCCTTTGCGCTGACTGGACCTCGCGCGGGAAAAGCTTTTGTCACCACGGGCTCGCCTAGCCACTGAGGCTGCGGGGTGGGCCAACTGGCGCAGGCCCGCGTGTCAGCGGTGAGCGAGACAGGGGCTGACAGGTGCGCCGGGGGTGGAGCACGGGTTGCGTCTGAGAAAGGCGGAGGGGTTTTCTGCAAGACGGCCAGGGCGATTGACAGGTGGGGCACTAGGAGCGCGGGTTGCGAGAATTAAAAAGGTGGGGGGATTTTTGCAACATGTCCACGACCCCGGTTTACTATTTCTCTTCCTCTCGCGTCTGGCGGCAGGTGCGTGCGCGGCGCGGAGCGGGGATTCGATCCCGGGCCGCGGGAGTGCGCGCTGAGGGGGCTGACCGGTGCGGTAGGTGAGGGGAGTTGACAGGGAGGTGGGCGCGAGCTAGATAAGGGGCTATTCGGCGCGGAAAAACTGCAGATGCCGGCGAGCTCTGGCGCGCGGTGGGTGTTCGACGAAACGCACGGCGATGTTAGGGCGGTTCGGCGAGGCGGACCATGTCAGGGAGGAGGGGATGCTCACCACGGGCTCGGGGGTAGGCTCAGATCGGCGCGAGGAGCGGCGAGGCGTCGGGGATGCAGGCGCTCTGGCGGTGCTGGGGAGCGCTTTGTCCACGTCGGCTGTTGCGGGGCGTCGTAGTGGAGCGTCCTCGGTCTCCCAGGCCACCTCCAGGTCGAGCTGCACGTCGGGAACGACGAGGACGAGGTGGACCTGGCGGCGACCGGCGGCAGGTGGTAGACGTCGGGCAGGAAGAAGGAGGAGAGGAGGGGCGACTCGGCCAGATCTGGGGAGGCCAGAGAGGCGTGGGGAGGAAGGGAAAAGAAGGGAGAGAGGGAGGAGAGCAGCTGGGGCACGGCAGAGATAAGGTGGCCTCGTGCCACCTTTCTCTCCTTTTCTCCCTCGAGCACGTGCTCGGCCGGCTGGGGCTGGTCCTGTGGCTGCAGGTGGGGCTTGGTCGAGAGGGAGGGACAGCTAGGTGGGGCTAGCTCAGTCGGGAGAGGGAGAGAGAGATAAGAGGAAGTAGATCAGGCTAGGGTTAGGTGGAGCTCGGGTTAGGCATGGGCTAGGGTTTGGGTGGCTCGGTGTGGGCCAGGGAGAGGTGGCCAGGTGGTGCCCATGGTAGAGAGAGGGGAGTGAGAGAGGGAGGTAAGGGGAGTAGGTTAGGGTTTAGTAGAATTTAGAGATAGAGAGAGAGAGAGGTAATAGCTAGGTTAGTTGGTTTTAGATATTTTGAATTTAATTTGGTTTAAGAGATCATATCAAGAAGAACCCTAGTGCTTGAACTTGCATAAGCTAATGTGGAAGAGAAACTAGAAAGAAAGAGGAAGAAAGAAAATGGTGGAATGAGTCCCATGTGACCATGCATGGAGGATTAGAAATAAGGGGAAAATGAGATGGATGAGTTTATGAGGATGGTGTAGTGGTGGTAGATGTTTTCCCAAGATAGGATCCACTAAAACCAAAGAAAACCAAAAGGGAGGAAGGTAGTGAGGACTAGTGCATGGCACATGAAAAAATAATAATGCCATTGATTATTTGTGAAATCAATATGACTCTTATGGCATTACTCTATGCATATCCAAGAAGTCGAGACAAAACCAAGCACAAGAATTTAGAGGATTTAATCCACCCCAAACTACATGAGCTAGAATTAAAATATCAAAGAAAAAGAAAGACAAGCTCATTGTTAATGGGGTGGTGGAATTATATGGTGGTGGGAGAGAAAGGTGGTGAAATGGAAATAAAAGATATGCCCCCAACTCAACTTGGGCATTTGAACAATATATCAATAGCCAAATATAATATCAAGAAGCAAATACAATTAATAATGCATGTGAGAGAAGAGCCAAAAGAAAAAGGGTTTTATATGATGCTCAAATGCAAGGTGGCATGATGACATGAGCATGATATAATTATGATGCAACAATAATATATATAAAGTAGCCAATATCTTACTAGGACAAGTAGCATTCCAATTGTTAGACAATTGGGGTGCTACAACTCTCCCCCACTAAACAGGAATCTCGCCCCGAGATTCTAGGAAGAAGAAGACTCAAAGAGGGTAGGATACTTGGCACGGAGGTCATCTTCACGTTCCCAGGTGGCTTCATCAACGGAATGGTGCGACCACTGCACCTTACAGAACTTGATGGACTTGTTGCGAGTCCTTCTTTCTGCGACTTCAAGAATTTTTGTGGGGTGTTCTTGATAAGAAAGGTCTTCTTGGAGATTAATGAGTTCATGGTCCACGGTCCTGCCGGTATCCTTGAAGCACTTCTTGAGTTGAGAGATGTGAAAAACATCATGGACTTTGAGTTGTTCAGGGAGTTCAAGAGCATAAGCAACTTCTCCTCTTCTTCCACGAATTTTGAAAGGACCGATGTATCTAGGAGCCAGCTTTCCATTGATACCAAAACGGTGCGTACCTCTCATGGGAGTGACACAAAGGTAAACGAGATCACCCGGGACATACTCCATGTCCGTGTGCTTTCTGTCATAATTGCTCTTCTGGCGACTTTGAGAAATCTTCAGATTTTCAAGAATGATGTGAACTTTCTCCTCCGCTTGAGTTACAATGTCAGGGCCAAACAATATTCTTTCACCTGCGCCCGACCAACCAATCGGAGTTCTGCACTTGCGACCATAGAGAGCCTCAAATGGTGCCATCTTTAGACTTTTCTGGAAGCTGTTGTTGTAAGAGAATTCAGCATAAGGAAGACATTCTTCCCACTTCATGCCGAAAGAGATAACACAAGCACGGAGCATATCTTCTAGATCTGATTGATCCTTTCAACTTGTCCTTGCGACTGAGGGTGGTAGGCTGTGCTGAAGTTTAATTTGGTTCCCAAAGCATTTTGGAAACTTCCCCAGAACTTGGAAGTGAAGATGCTTCCACGGTCTGAACTGATCTCAAGAGGAACTCCATACAGAGAGACAATTCTGTTGATATATAGCTCAGCCAACTGAATTGCCGAAATTGTTTCCTTGACTGGAAAGAAGTGAGCTACTTTGGAAAGCCTGTCAATGACAACAAAGATTACATTGTTGCCTTTCTGCGACCTTGGAAAACCAGTGATGAAGTCCATCTCTACTTTCTCCCATTTCCATTCCGGAGGCTTCAATGGCTGTAGAAGACCGGAAGGTTTCCGATGGACAGCTTTAACTCTGCGACACACATCACACTCTGAGACATACTTGGCACAATATCGTTTCAAACCAGGCCACCAATATTGTGTTTTCAAGTCCATGTACATCTTAGTGCTTCCAGGGTGGATAGAAAGAACAGAATCATGCGCCTCCTTGAGAACTTGCTCTCTTAAACCCGGGTAGTTCGGAAGAAACATCCGGTGTTCAAAGAAAAGAGTGCCTTGGTCATCTACGTGAAAAGACTCATACTTCGGAAGTTGAACGTTGGAGATGATCTTTTTAGTGTAAGGATCCCCAAGCTAAATGGAACGGACCTTTTCTTCCAAGAGAGGTGTTGCTAGAAGATTCAGAAGATATCCTTGATCCACAATTTCAAGGTTGAGCTTGCGGAATTCCTCGCACAAGAGAGGCTGTTGTTCTTCCACCATGAGATTGTTGACATAAGCTTTTCGGCTGAGAGCATCCGCCATGACATTGGCTTTGCCCGGGGTGTAGTTGATGGTCAAATCAAAATCATTGATTGTTTCAATCCACCTCCTCTGATGAAGGTTGAGATCAGGCTGTGTGAAGATATACTTCAGACTCTTGTGATCAGAAAAGATCTCAGAACGGTTGCCAAGCAAGTAATGCCTCCATACTTTCAAAGCAAAGACAACTGCTGCAAGTTCGAGGTCATGTGTAGGATAGTTGATCTCATGTGTTTTCAACTAACGAGATGCGTAAGCAACAACTTGCTTTTCTTGCATAAGGACCGCACCCAATCCTTGCAATGAAGCATCACAGAAAATCTAGAAAGGCTTTGATGTATCTGGAGGAACCAAGACTGGTGTGGAAGTGAGCTTCTCTTTGAGTGTTTCAAAGCTTGCTTGACATGCAGGAGTCCAAAGGTATTTCTTGCCTTTCTTGAGGAGATCGGTAAGAGGCTTCGCAATCTTCGAGAAGTTTTGAACGAATCGACGACAGTAACTGGCCAAACCAAGGAAACTCTGGACTTCTTTGACATTTATGGGTGGAAGCCAGTCCATAATTGTCTTAATAGTTTCTGGGTTGACAGCAATGCCCTTGGCAGAGATGACGTGACCAAGGTAGGTGACTTGAGGCAGCCAAAACTCACACTTGGAGAACTTTGCATACAGGCGGTTCTCACGAAGCTTGTTTAGGACACACCGAAGGTGTTCTTCATGTTCTTCCTTCGACTTAGAGTAGACTAGAATGTCATCTAGGTAGACCACAACGAACTTATCACGATACTCCATGAAAACTGAGTTCATAAGCCTCGAGAAGGTGGCAGGTGCATTGGTGAGACCGAAAGACATGACCGTGTACTCATACAGGCCATAGCGGGTGGTGAAAGCTGTTTTGGGAACATCTTCCTTGCGGATCTTGATTTGATGGTAACCAATTCTCAAATCAAGCTTAGAGAATACCACAGCTCCAGCTAGCTGATCAAAGAGATCATTAATCCGCGGAAGGGGATATTTATTCTTGATTGTTTTAGCATTGAGTGCCCGATAGTCAACACAAAGTCTATCAGTCTTGTCTCGCTTCTTCACAAAGATGGTTGGACTACCCCAAGAAGAAGTACTGTGCTGAATGAAACCCAACTTCTCTTGTTCATCCAACTGACGCTTAAGTTCAGCCAACTCACCATGACCCATTTTATAAGGCCGCTTGGAGATAGGAGCGTACCAGGTTCAAGTTCAATGACAAACTCACCCTCACGATCTGGAGGCATACCTGGCAACTCTTCAGGAAAAACATCTGGAAACTCACAAACTGCAGGAACACTCTGAATACCTTCCATAGCATCATCATTCAGAGCCGCCAAAGAATAAAGCTGAATTGCAGGAGTCAGACTTGGAGAATAGACTATATGGCCTTCAGGAATTTTCAGAGAAACCGAACGTTCAGCACAATCAATCATAGCTGCATTTGCTGTCAACCAATCCATGCCCAAGATAACATCAATATTAGAATTGCCCAGAATAATTAAGGTAGCCGGAAATGAAGAACCACCAATCTCAATTTGGTTGCCATGGCTGATATGAGCAGCCCTCATGTTTGACCCAGGAGATTGTACCACAAGACGGTGTAATAAAGGAACCATAGCCAGATCTTGCTCATGAGCAAACTTGTGAGAAACAAAAGAATGTGAAGCACCCGAATCAAACAAAACTCGTGCAGGAACTGAGTTAACAGGAAGCATACCCATGACAACTCCAGGTGCATGCTTAGCTTGAGCGGCGTTGACACAGTTGGCACGAGCAACCATAGATCCCGGCTTAGTGTCGATGTTGAGAGCCCGAGGTGGAGGTGCACGAATCATAGGAGCACTTGCTGCATGTCTTGGAGGTGGTGGTGGAAGAGCTTTGTTGTTCGCTGGACAATTCCAGTGCTGATGTCCAGTGTTTCCACAAGTATAGCAAGCACCAGGTGGACGTGGAGCAACGTAGCCAGGGACTCCGCCAGGCGCTCCAGGGTAGTTGTGGTTGTACCCCCTGGGAGCCGAAGTGAAGGAGTTTGGTGGCCTTGGTGCGTAGCTTGAAGGTCTTGGTGGAGCAGGGAGCGACGGTGGGGTGTTAGGAACCCAGACACGACTCTTAGAAGGAGCTGTCGTAGCAGAAGAGCTTGCTGTATCACGGCTGTGTTTCTTTGACTCCTCAAACACTTGCCTACTTGCTTCTTCCTGCAGAGCTGTGTGCAGAAGTTCCAAGAAAGATGCTGGCCTTGCATGAGTGATTGCATATTTGATGGAAGCATTGAGGCCTTGCCGAAACCTCTTTTGCTTCTTCTTGTCATCAGAGATCTCATCGCCACCATAACGAGACAGGTTCATGAAGTTTCTGATGTAGGTGTTGACATTGTCAGTGCCCTGCTTGAGGTTGAGAAACACTTCCTTCATCCTTTCCATGACAATTTCTGACAGATATTGCTCTTTGAAAGCAGCAGTGAACCGCTCCCAAGTAGGCTGAAAACCTAAAAGATCTGCCTTGAGGTAATTTTCCCACCAGAGAGCTGCATCTCCCTTCAGAAGGTGAGTAGCACACTTGACCCATTCTTGCTCGGGAACATCCGCAGTCATCAGCAACCTTGACACTTCACAAAGCCAATCATCCGCATCAAGTGGTTGATCAGACACTTCGAATTGACGTGGGTTGAACTTGAGAAAACTCTTGATGTCTCCTCGCTTGGGAGGTGGAGGTAGCGGAGCGAACTCATTCCTCCTGACACTTTCCTCGAAGCGCTGCTGGTTCTGCTGCATAGTGCCCAAAGCATTTGCAATACTCGCCAAAGCAGCCCCAAGTTCAGGTGGTATATCCTCCTCAGAACGGCGTGGTGGTGCCATCCTGTGATTGATATAAAACACAAGTCAGTACTATAATGGAGAATGATAATAATCCAAAATAGTACCAAAATGGAATTAATCAAGATTAAAGAATGCAATTCACTGAGGTGATATTAAAATATCAACAAAGTTCAAGGAAACTAGAAGATATTAAGCATAACACACACGACTGAACAAGGAGTGTGGTATACAAACTAACAAAGAAATATTTTCCGCAAATTTCGGCATTAAAATACCACTATATGCGCAAAACCACTTAACGAATCAAGATTAGTAACTCTACTAGTTCAATATACCAAAGCAAATGATAAAAGTAGTGGTATGGTCGCGACTCCATCCCGCACTCAATCATTACTCCGCACATGAATCAGAAAACACATATCCCAACAACTTCTTCTTAGATGAACCTAAAGATTGGTAACTACGAAAAAGAACACCTCAACAAGATAACATCGGATAACAAAGAGTAAGATAGATCGCATCGGTGTACAACGAATCAGAATAGATCGCGTCGGTTTACAAAGGCCTGTCGGTATGGAATGTACCAACAGTTGATATCCAAAGGCAGATAGTGATAACATTTGGATGCAACAGATAGACAAGGAATTCACACACACACACACACACAAACACAACCTATGGTACTACGGAACCCAGAACACGTGAATCCTAGTTTGAATTTTAGAAGAGGATTGAAAACGTTACACTTCCTTACCAGAAAAGGGTGGGTGGGTGGGTAAGAAGAAAAATGGAAGCAGTCCTACTCTCACGTTTGTTTTTCCCTAGTATACATAACTACCAAAATATTTGCTAGACAGACAACGACCATTTTGGCTGAGACCCTAAAGGGCGGGATGGCTCTGATACCAATTGTAACTACCTCGGTGAATTACGCTCTTAGTTAATGCCTGGATGAACGAAAGTGGTTAAAATAGTACGGTGGGGCCCAGGGCCACTCACGGTAGACCTTTCGGCCGTCCTAACCACTTTCAAACAACGGGACAAGAACGAGCGGCATAATCGGCAGGCGAAGGGATCAACTACATACACAAGTGAGTATGTATGCAAGCCACATACAACAGTCCTCAGAGCCATTCCATCTAAAAGAAATAGAAATATTGCAACGCCATACGACAAGATCCAAATGTCCTAGATAGATATAATAATTTAGGATAGCTCCTCATATATCATACATCAGAGTATCAGGCGGAAGTGGAAAACAAGATCCGAGTACGGATAAGAAGCAAATTGGCATAAGATGCCACATAAATAAACACATCCCGCCCACAGATCACACGGATCCCCGTTCCCGGAATCTCTACACCGAATGATCGTTGCCAACATCATCTGTCTCTTCCACCCAGTATCCATCTTGCGGGTACACCTGTTCATCTGAATCAAACATTTTATCGTGTGAGACCCTAGGGGTACTCAGCAAGTCTTTATGCCGCTAAAGGGGACACAACCTGCGGTGACGCAATTGCAGCAAAAGATAATACCTAACAATTCTATAGAGACTCGCTAACCTTCCGCCTAACCAATGATAGACGGAAGTCCGAGAATTAAGATCAACAGTTATAACAGTATAATTAACAGATCCATCCTCCTCCTGGCTTACCAACGAGGAAGCGGACGAACAACCCCATCATCCGTTGGCAGTTTTATTAACCATTCCATGAGTATTGTACTATTTACTAGTCCAGTACTTAGTCAATTTAAAAGCGCTACTTTAGTTATACTTGTCTATGATCGAGAAACTGTGCTCCAAGTCGTCCGTAACCGCGGACACGGCTTTCAGAAAGATTTACCCTGCAGGGGTGCACGAATAGCAACACACACTCGATCAACCTCGGAAAAACCAAATCAAAACCCAACGAGGCATTCACGACAAAGCAATCACAGGATTCAGAAATATTTCAGGTGGCCACCCCATTAAGCTACCCGCAACGAAGTTGGCCGGCTCCGAGACGGACCCAAGGTTTGTGTGGACGACGGTAAACGACTGGGAACCCGAAAATATGACTGGGCTTGTCGATACAGCGAAAACGTGTCACGATCCAAAATAGTACAGGTGCTCCTTGCATAATCTTAAATAAAGCAGTAACATGGCATGAGTACAGAATAGTAATAAAGCCCCAAACTAATTGTGGCCCCAAGAAATAAGAATGAATCAAGCTATGGCTCAGGGGGGTCCATAAGGCCTCCCGGATGTGGATAGTGCGAATAAACAAGGAACAGGAATCAAGTACTCGGGGTCCTACGAGACACAAGTGAGCAGGAAAAACCAAATAGCATATATTGCTCACTGGTGCCTCTTTCATTAGTTATCCCATTACTACTCAGGTTATGTTGTTTAGGTACCTCGTTATTCATCAGACACTCACATACCCTACTCATGCTTTTCTACGACTCGCATGGCTCAAACAACTCCTGTAGTAATGGCTCATGGGACCGGAACAAGCTTAGTGTGGTTTAAAAGTAAAGGCTATGCAGTACTTGGGATTCAATTTAATGCAATCGCGACTCAATGATGCAAGAATAAGATAGAGGCAATAGGTACTGTATGTATGCAAGCATGTGGTAGTGCTTGCCTGGCAGCTCAGTTGAAGCGAGAGATGGATCTGGGTAATACTCCTGTGATTCCTGGTAATTCTCCTTCTGGGCGTCTATTCAAAGAAGAACCAAACAAACAAGGGCCAACATAAATAAAGTGCACAAGCATATGAATTAAAATGCAACAAGCAACCAAGCATGCCATGATGAATGATGCACAATTACATGGTATTAAAGTAGCATGGCAAAGGTGAGGTGTGGATACAAGAAATAAAACATTTTATTATTTATTTGCCCAAATTTTATTGTCATAAACAGTTCAGATTTTAAATGACAACATGATGCATGCTTCAATTAAGAATAAGGATTGCATAAATAGAACAGGCTCGTCGCGCTGATCGATTTAGACATATTATTTGTCAAATTTGGAGTTATAAAACAAAAGTTATTAATTAAATAAGGAAAAGGGGCATTTTTATTGTAATTTCAATCATCTTGAAATTTAAAGTGTGCAAAATATATTTTGGAGGGCATATTTGAATTCCTCACATTTTTCTAATTCCAAAACATATATCATATGTATTATTTGGATTTGTATTTTTAAAATGATTTGAATCTGAAAAGAATTTGAATTTAAATTAATTTGAAAAGATTTGAATAAAAACAGACTCAGGGAAAAAACTTTTACACCACAGGCAATTCTAGCCACAGACACTGACAGGTGGGCCTTTGCGCTGACTGGACCTCGCGCGGGAAAAGCTTTTGTTACCGCGGGCTCGCCTAGCCACTGAGGCTGCGGGGTGGGCCAACTAGCGCAGGCCCGCGTGTCAGCGGTGAGCGAGACAGGGGCTGACAGGTGGGCCGGGGGTGGAGCGCGGGTTGCGGCTAAGAAAGGCGGAGGGGTTTTCTGCAAGACGGCCAGGGCAATTGACAGGTGGGGCACTAGGAGCGTGGGTTGCGAGAATTAAAAAGGTGGGGGTATTTTTGCAAGATGACCACGACCCCGGTTTACTGTTTCTCTTCCTCTCGCGTCTGGCGGCAGGTGCGTGCGCGGCGCGGAGCGGGGATTCGATCCCGGGCCGCGGGAGTGCGCGCTGAGGGGGCTGACCGGTGCGGTAGGTGAGGGAGTTGACAGGGAGGTGGGCGTGAGCTAGATAAGGGGCTATTCGGCGCGGAAAAACTGCAGATGCCGGCGAGCTCTAGCGTGCGGTGGGTGTTCGACGAAACGCACGGCGATGTTAGGGCGGTTCGGCGAGGCGGACCATGTCAGGGAGGAGGCGATGCTCACTGTGGGCTCGGCGGTAGGCTCGGATCGGCGCGAGGAGCGGCGAGGCGTCGGGGATGCAGGCGCTCCGGCGGCTAGGGTTTGGCATCGGTGGCGAGGTACAGGCGGTGCTGGGGAGCGCTTCTTCCACGTCGGCGGTTGCGGGGCGTCGTAGTGGAGCGTCCTCGGTCTCCCAGGCCACCTCCAGGTCGAGCTGCACGTCGGGAACGACGAGGACGAGGTGGACCTGGCGGTGACCGGCGGTAGGTGGTAGACGTCGGGGAGGAAGAAGGAGGAGAGGAGGGGCGACTCGGCCAGATCTGGGGAGGCCAGAGAGGTGTGGGGAGGAAGGGAAAAGAAGGGAGAGAGGGAGGAGAGAAGCTGGGGCACGGCAGAGATAAGGTGGCCTCGTGCCACCTTTCTCTCCTTTTCTCCCTCGAGCACGTGCTCGGCCGGCTGGGGCTGGTCCTGTGGCTGCAGGTGGGGCTTGGTCGAGAGGGAGGGACAGCCAGGTGGGGCTAGCTCAGCCGGGAGAGGGAGAGAGAGATAAGAGGAAGTAGATCAGGCTAGGGTTAGGTGGAGCTCGGGTTAGGCATGGGCTAGGGTTTGGGTGGCTGGGTGTGGGCCAGGGAGAGGTGGCCAGGTGGTGCCCATGGTAGAGAGAGAGGGGAGTGAGAGAGGGAGGTAAGGGGAGTAGGTTAGGGTTTAGTAGAATTTAGAGAGAGAGAGAGAGGTAATAGCTAGGTTAGTTGGTTTTAGATATTTTGAATTTAATTTGGTTTAAGAAATCATATCAAGAAGAACCCTAGTGCTTGAACTTGCATAAGCTAATGTGGAAGAGAAACTAGAAAGAAAGAGGAAGAAACAAAATGGTGGAATGAGTCCCATGTGACCATGCATGGAGGATTAGAAATAAGGGAAAAAATGAGATGGATGAGTTTATGGGGATGGTGTAGTGGTGGTAGATGTTTTCCCAAGATAGGACCCACTAAAACCAAAGAAAACCAAAAGGGAGGAAGGTAGTGAGGACTAGTGCATGGCACATGCAAAAATAATAATGCCATTGATTATTTGTGAAATCAATATGAATCTTATGGCATTACTCTATGCATATCCAAGAAGTGGAGACAAAACCAAGCACAAGAATTTAGAGGATTTAATCCACCCCAAACTACATGAGCTAGAATTAAAATATCAAAGAAAAAGAAAGACAAGCTCATTGTTAATGGGGTGGTGGAATTATAGGGTTGTGGGAGAGAAAGGTGGTGAAATGGAAATAAAAGATATGCCCCCAACTCAACTTGGGCATTTGAACAATATATCAATAGCCAAATATAATATCAAGAAGCAAATACAATTAATAATGCATGTGAGAGAAGAGCCAAAAGAAAAAGGGTTTTATATGATGCTCAAATGCAAGGTGGCATGATGACATGAGCATGATATAATTATGATGCAACAATAATATATATAAAGTAGCCAATATCTTACTAGGACAAGTAGCATTCGAATTGTTAGACAATTGGGGTGCTACAAAGGGCATGCACAAGCTCTCCCCCCCATGGGAGGGGCCATTCGCCATAGGTCGAGTCCTTGGCAACGACGCCTACTACCTCATCGACATACGGGGTGATGGCCAGTTGGAGGTCGAGAGGCCATGGAATGTCAACCTCCTTAGGAAGTTCTACACTTAGAACCACACAATGTAGTCTGTCGGAATATATAAATGAAATTCATTTGGATCGCACAAATTGTGCCCACTCACCATACTCTTGTGCCACTCGCCATACTCTTGTACCACTCGCACTCGTACACGCAAGCAATACGCCATTCACGGAAGTCAACCTCTGGTCGAGCGACCGGCACGGCAAAGTAGTGCGGCACAAGGGCACCAGAAGTATTCGGGCCTTGTGTCGTCCACGAAAAACGCCAACCCGGAGCCGCCATAGGAGTCGCCTAGCCCGACTGGCCCACCGGGCCAAAACATCCAATACACGCTCCCCACAGCGACCTGTCCCCCCACCCTCGAGCAACGCGACTCGAACGGTTAAGTACCACACACGGGGACTCCGCAAAACAGGGACCCCACGCGGCTCGGGAACACACCTAGTAAGAGAGCTGCCTAGGGCTCGCCAAGCCACTGGCTCTCCGGGCCAGGGGAGGAGACGCGTTACAAACAACGCATTCATAACCTGCAACAGGATCACGACCAATACGGTCAAGCATAATGCTCGGGGACTCGTTCACAAGCGAACCCTACTCGCGCTCGGGGACTCGCCGCTCAGGAGACGCGAGGGATAAAAACAAACGCGAAAACAAATCAAACACATAGAAATACACAATCGAGTTATACCCCATTAAAGGGCGGACTCGCTCGGGGACTCTCTCAAATTGTTGAACAAAACGCTGCCTTAATAATAACACAAGTCGACCAAGTCCCTGCGACATGGATCACAAAAACATCACACAATGTTCGCCACTTGGCATCTATTACAACTATTGCATCTACTTACTCCACATGGCCTGACGAAGAAGAAGCGCCACCACCCTTGACGCGCACAAAGGGCTGCCACGGGTTTGCCAGGTACGTGGTCAGCGACTTCGCCAACGATGACCGGAAGGGCTGCTCCGACTTCATGTCGAGCTGCTCCGGCTCGGGGTTGCCAGGCGCCAGCACCGTCTCCTGGTATGGCAGAAGATCCCCCATCGCCAAGACACGATCGGCATAAGGAGTGGCCTTCGCAGTCAACTTCAGCACCTCCGACATCTCCACCGTGCCGTCGACGAAGGATAGCCACCCGTAACGTCGTCCAGATCGAAGTCGTCCGGGAAATGCGCGAGACCCAAGCTCAACGCTGTGGCGGCCCCGCGTCTGAACGCGGAACGCGTCATCCACTCCACAACCACGGGCACCTCCTCCAGATAGCGCCACACCTCCGTGAGCCCCCCAGGGATGACTTCGGTGGGAGACATGCCCTGAAGAGCCGCCTGGACACACAACGCCAAGGTCGTGGCTGCATTCACCACGGCAATCACGCACTGTGAGGCGGTATAAGTCTGCACCACCGGGTCGCTTTGGCCTGCCACGGCTGGAAAATCAGATATCAGTGAAACAATGAAACCCCCAAAGCGGAGACCTGACAAAAGGATAAGGCAAATGACAGAAACTCACCAAGAAGCTTGCGGCAATTCTCCTTGACGTTCTTCTCCAAAGCGACCGGCTCGTTATGTAGCCCCACGATGACGGAGTCCGTGGCCTTGCGTTCCTCTTCAGCGGTGGCGACGGCAACCTTCGTCCATTCTTCCGAAGAAATTGAGGCCGCCTTAGCATCCTCCAACTCCTTGACCAAGGAGACCACTCGCTCATTCGCCGCCTCTAGTTCGGCGAGTGGGACATACCCCTCACGGGCCTTGGAGACCTCAGCCGGGAAACCGTCTGCAAGTGGAGATGTCAGAGTGTTGCATAAAACCAGCTCACAACAAGCAAAGAAGAACAACGCCAAACACTCACCGATCCTCTCCTAAAGCCGCTGGTTCGTCTCTTGCGCCTCGCGCAAGTCACGCTCCAGGCGCTCTCGGGCAGCCTGACGATCAGTCGACTCCCGCTGCAACCCCTGCGAAACAACGAACCTAGCTAAGCATTGGGAGGAAAAAGAAAGACCAGTTCCCAGCCGCTGAAATTCAGCGACCAGGAACTCAGGGACTAGAGAAGGAAGAAAAACAAAAACCAGTTCCCAGCCGCTGAAATTCAGCGACTAGGAACTCGAGGACTGGAGAAGGAAGAAAAAACAAAAACCAGTTCCCAGCCACTGACATTCAGCGACTAGGAACTCGGGGACTGGAGAATATAGGAAAATAAAGACAATCCCCAGCCGCTGAAATTCAGCGACTAGGAATTCGGGGACTGGACATACCTGAATAGCAGCGCCGAGCATCTTGTGAAGTTCAGCAGCGTCAGTAGACGGGACCATGACGGAGGTGCGTCCGCGGCGGGCCCCAATCTCCACGTCCACGATTTCCGGGAACTGCGGAGATTGCGCATCTGCAACGCCTGGAAACCCCCTCGCCATAAAGGGGGGGAATGGCGCCGACGCCCTCGCAGGGGCGCTGGACGCCGGGACTGGCACCTCTGGCACGGACACAGCTGGTGCTGACTCTGATCGCGTCGCCGCCCCCTCTTCGACAAACGGCGCAACCGCCGGCCCCGTGGCGCTCCCCCCGGTCACGGCGTCGTCAGCGCCCCCCTTCTGTTTCTTCGCGACTTCAGCAGAGGCGACATCCTCGGAGGCCTTCCTCTTCTTGGGAAGATCACCCTCTCCCGCGACAGTGGCCGGGGGAATCTTGGCAACTGAAGGGCAACCAATCTTCTTAGCCCCCGACCTACACGAGCCCTTCCAATCAGCACAACCACGACACGAAAGAAGCAAAGCAAATCGGGACAAGGAAGAACAACTTACTTGGCGACCAGAAGAACACGAAGCCCGGTACTGATATGGGCAGTCCTGTCCAACTCGGTGCCCAACTTGCGACTGAGCCCCCGCTCAAATACATCCGAAGCCCACGAAACCGAGGGCTTCCTTGACGACGAAGCCGCAGTCGCTGAGATCTTCGGTTCCGACGCCGCTGCGTTCGACGGCTGTGGCGACTTGGGCGGCACCACTTCGGTCGCTTCTTGGCTTGGGACCCCCGAGGTCGACGGCGCGATCGTCGCCAGGGGCACCTCTACCACCACCTCCGTGTCCTCGCCCTCCAACCCCTCCGTCGGGATTGCTGCCCTTGGGAACTCGTGCGAGACTTTGGGAGATCCTTTGTCATCGGAGTCGTCGTCCGACCCGAATACCACTGACGACCTGACTGGTGATGCAGGCCTTTTTGCCGGGAATTTGGGCCGGCGTGGTGGATTTGAAGGCATAGCGGTGCGCCGGGACGTCTGCTCCTGGGCGACCTCGTCGCCTTCTTCGAACTCGTCCAGGCTGCGGCTCGCTTCGACCTCTCGCTGTTTCTGCATTCGGGTCTTGCGGGCCACAGGCGCTGGGGGAGCGACCTCTTCTTCTTCCCCGTCGCTATCGGAAGGATCCCCCTCGGAATCTTCCTCCAGTTCCTGGGGAACTTCTTCATCAAGCGGAGGGAGCCAACCCTCCAATACCTGAAAAAGCTAAGAACCACTGCGAGTCAAAACACCCCAAGCGAAAAGAATGAATTTGGAATATGAACGAAGCAATTGGAAAGAAGACTTACTGTAGGGGCTTCGTTCTTCACGGGAGTATACGGGGCGACTCCGACCGCCGCACCCGTGAACTCCGCGTCGGTGATCTTCTTCAGGGCGGCCTTGTAATCTTCGGCCTCCCACGACTCCTTGCTGGTGCGAGATGGATCAAGCTTCCCGCTATACTCGTACATCCAGTGTGGACGAGCCGCCAGCGGAACCAGGCGCCGCCCAAGCCAGCAATTGTAGAGGTTGATCGGAATCAATCCCTGGTCCTTCAGCTTCTAGATCTGATCCATCATTTCCGCGACGACCATCCGCTGATCTTCAGGGAGCTTCTTTGGCGCCAGTCGGCAGGGCTCGCTCCTCTCGGCGACGAATTCAGGAAGGGAGACCTCGCCGGAGGGAGTAGCTTCCTTGACGTAGAACCAGCTTTTCTTCCACTCTCTGGCGGCCTTCTTCGGCAGGAGGAGCTTGACGAATTTGGCCTTCGGCTTCAACTAGAAGGTGACCCCGCCTGCCGCTAGCATCAAGCCGCTGGACGCCTCTCGCCCGATGCGGCCGTGGAAGAGCTCCAGCCATATCGGGAAGTATGGCCTGCAGCCGAGGTAACACTCGCAGAAGGCGACGAAGATCGCCAGCTGCTCGATGCTATGCGGACCAAGATCTGAGGGCTTGATCGCGTAGTACGCGCAGAAGCGGCGGAAGAAGAGCGAAGTGGGGAACCCTAAGCCCCTCTCGAGATGGCTGGTGAAGCAGATGAACTCGCTGGGCCGCGGTTTCGGCTCGGTCTCAGAAGAGGGGGGAACTCACCAATTCCCCTTGCGGAGCACCCCGGCATCCTCGAAGGATTTCAGCTGGGCTGTGGTGCACTTGTATTTTCCCCACGAGCCTTTGGGAGGCGCCATTGAGTGAAAAGTGGAATCGCGCGACGCGAGAAGAATAGGTCCGGAGGGAGCAGAAAGGAAGAGCAAATGAGGAAGGATGAAGAATGCGAAGCAGGATCGCGAAGCTGATCCATCACTCCCCTTATATGGGAAAAGTCACCCGCCAAAATAGGGATAGCCATTACCCACGGTAATTGCGCCAAAGTTACCGATGGAAATTCCAACGTATAGTTTGACTAAGGTTGACGGTCCAACTCCTGTGGTCCACTCGCCACCCGCCAATCTCTCTTCTCGCCGAAATGACGACTGGGCAGCAATGATGTTCATTAAAGTGACGAGTGGGGCTGTGGAGAGATTCTCCTCGGCATTAATAGAGTCCATCGCCGATTCGACTGGACGCCCAAATTGGGCTCGCCTCCTTCAAGCACCAAAGGACGCCTGCACCTGCATCAACGATGGCCTCAGGGACTACTGATGGGGATATGCCAAAGGGGGTATGCTGAGCAGTAGGTTTCGAGTGGGCCGGAAGGCCCGCGAGTACGCCTGGAGGACAACGACTGGACTCTGAGGAAAGGAGAGGCCCATCGACTGGCGACTGGAAGCCCAGGAGCGTAGCAGAAGCCCAATCGGATTAGGTCAAAAGCCCCCGGTTCCTTATCTTGTTCGGGGACAGCTTGTAAACCCTGGTGAGGTGCTTCATATATAAATCTCCCTAGGTTATCGTAGAGACTTACGTTCCATCATACACCCCCTCAAGCGACGCGCTGCCTAGCCGCCGAGCTCGCCACCCTTGTAACTCGCTCTCTCATAATCCAATCTAGCAGGAGTAGGTCTTTACCCTCCGGGGGCCGAACCTGGGTAAACCCCTATGCACCTGCCCCCATCTCGCACCGCAGATGGCCGCCAACTCTTCCCCACGAAACTCTCAATCGTTGCCCATGGCAGCGACTGCCGTGGCCATTTCCACGACAGGGGCCAAGTTGCTGTGCCTAGTTGCTGCGTCCAGTCACTGATACCGATCTCCAATGGCGCATGTCGTAGCCGCCGTTGCGAGTCTCTAGCCCGCCTCCGCCGCCGACGAGCCGAGCAGTTCGGAGGATGGCAGATCCTATTATCAAGCAAGAAGAAGTTCTGGCTATAAGCGGGTGAGATACCCTTCTCTTTGCTATTTGCACTAATTATAACTGCTAGCTGGCTACTGAACCTCAAATTGTTTGTTAGCCCAACACTGACAAACATATTTTGTCCACAGTTTTCTATCAAGTGGGATCTGCATGGACCCCCCTTACCTGCTTACGATAGTCCTCTACAGGTATGACTCTAAGGGAAGAGGTATGGACACCATTGTTTCACGATGGAAGAAGCGCTTGCGCAGATCTGCACTATATCTCGTATGGTTGCTGCTCTGCGTAATAATGTTGCATTCTGGCCGAAGCAGACTGCAAAGTTTAGCTTCATGGATAAATGTGGCATCATGGTTCCTATAACGTGTAACAGCCAGCTAATTGGGTTGATGAAAAGGTATGCTTCGGCTGCCATGTTTGACCTGACATGTCATGTACTGGATGTGGAAGCTGCTGCAATAGGGAGTCGCCCTTCTATTCTTGGACAGGGTGGTTGCTCGAACCCAATTAGCTCCTGGCAAGCAAAGGTCTCTTAGGGATCACATGTTTGTGCTGAATTGTAATTTTTGTTTTATTTACTCTGTAGATATTGGGCAGTTATGCAACAGTTTTGTTTCTTTGACAGGAAGTGCCGCAAGGTTTGAAACATGACTGCTGGGTCAGTCATTTTGCTGCCCGAAGAAATTAAAAACAAGTGGAAAGATGATGCTGGACACGATTCTGGTGCCCATTGTCCAGGCGATGCAGAGTACGTGAAGCTAAGAAAATTGGCACCGAGGAAGAGGAAGAAGGCAGGAAATGAAGAAGCCAGTGGACGTGAAGGCTTGGCAGCCAGGCTGCAGAAGAAGGCTGCTAGCAATGAAGATGCATAGTAATGTATTAAACTTTTACCTATATATGTAATTCTGTTAAATTATGGAGCTCTGTGTGTGGCACGTTGCTGGCCGAAACAATCTACCCACGTTCTCTGAGTAAAATGTACCGCGAGTTAGGGTTTGGAAACGACCGAGTCAGTAGTTGAATCCGAAATTGTGATTGAGCCACTGGTATCTGAAAACAAGGATCCACCGTTTCCACGATTGCTGAGGGGCTGGAGGTCTCCAAATACGACATAATGTAAGTGGCATGGAGATAAATTATTTAAGCTGCCAGACTCCATGAAGCAGCAACTTATTTCAGATGATGCACAACGATGTGGCAACATAAACAGCAATGTTCTCACCGATAATGCCCAGATGAGGAGGAAATCGATACCACTTTTTGGCCTAATCTTGAGCCCGTCTATCTCACCTCCTCTCTGCTCCTGCATCCCCTGCATCTGGCGAAGCTCCCGGATCTCTAGTAACCGGGTGTACATGCTTCCACTTTATAAATTGTGGTTGTGCCATTTGCATGGGGCACAATCCACGTAGATTACGTTTAAACAAACCACCAGTGTCAGAATACACGGTTACGTTCCCAATCCGGGACAGAGATCTAAATCGAGGCAGAAATTGATCTAAATCACAAATTCTTCCACAAATTAATGCGGGGTCAGAGCAATTTTTCTCCTCCCTGGAATCCGAGACCAATAGTTCAGACCGCTAGGTCAACAAGTACAAATATTACAACTTAGAAAGGCATGGAGCTTAAGCTAAATAGAACTAGTTATCACACATCTCCTTGATCTTCCTAATCTTGGCCCGATGCGCATCTTCCTGCGAGAACAAGGATCGAATTGTCTGCTCCTTCCTTTTAGCATCTTCCTTGCACAGCTTCAATTGTTTCTCTGGATTTTTCCTCATGCACTTGTCAATACTCGTAGTTGTGTACTGCAGGACTTTGGCCTGGTGGAGATCGTTCCTTGCTTGAGTCAGTTCTTGCTCTGCTTTAGCCTTCAGGGCCAACGCCGCGTCCCTCTCCTTCTCGACTTTGATAACCTTGTCTTGCACCCACCTGAGATCTCGCTTATGCTTGGTCATGTCAACTGGTTCCCATAGATTCATCTCAACACTGTCAAGAAGTGAGCTGAATACGAATTCTTTCAACTCGACAGTCATTTCCCATAGTTTGCCCAGCGTTTTCTGCATCGATTTGGGCCACTCTGGATCTACCCATTTGACAACACCACAACTTCCGCCTTGCATCATTGCACGATGTCCTTGACACCGTAGAAACCTCTTGCCTGCGTTTCTTCCTTCGAAGGCTACAAATTTAGCGGGCACATATCCATGTTTACATACCAGAGGACTGTCTTCATCCTCTAAACCATGATAGTCGGAGTCATACATCGTCTGGTTGGCCTAACACATCATACGCGCATGAGTAAACAGATTAGATCTAGCTCAAAAAATAGATAAATGGCCACAGATGATAGAAATAGAGATGAGACGACTCACATCAAAATCACCGTCCCTGTCGTCACGATGCGTTTCCTCGCCGTCTCCCCTTGAACCCATGGCGAGAGGGGTGGGAGGGTGGTTGCCGGAGAGGGGATTGGGATGGAGGCGTCGTCCGCTAGCGGCTACGGCAGGATGGGAGTGAAGTGGGGAAAGTGGCTTCGAGGGTAAGGAAGAGAAGTACGGGAAGGAAGAGAAGTAATGGGGACGTGACACTGGGATGTGGCCCACTAAACACGTGAGACGTGACACTCGAAACAGGGGAGCACCCGGTGTTGCCAGTTTGTCCAAAGCAAGTGTGGCCAATCATGCCGCAAAATAGCCTACTCGTGGATCGCTCTCACGAAGACCATCCCAATCGTCCAAGCACTCCAATCGAACGGTATGTAACAATCGTCAAGCAGAACAACTGTGTTAGGGCGTGCCTTCTAGAAGACTCGGTCTAACGGTTATCCATGCAATGACACTAGGTGTGGTTCACGAAAAGAACAGACATGCAATGACACTGGATGTGATTCATGAAAAGAACAGACATGCAATGACACTGGTGGATCCTTATGTGGTTCATGAAAAGAACAGACAGGCAATGACACTGGTGGATCCTTATGTGGTTTGTTTAGAAGAACACACATGCAATCACACTGGGTGTGGTTCATGAGAAGAACACACACGCAATGAAACTGGTGGATCCTTATGTGGTTTGTTTAGAGGAACAGACATGCAATGACACCGGTGGATCCACATGTGGTTTATGGAAGTAAAAGACATGCAATGACACTGGTAGATCCTTATGGGGTTCATGAAAAGAACATACATGCAGTGAAACTGGGTGTGGTTCATGAATAGAACAGACATGCAATGCCACTAGGTGTCGTTCATGAAAAGAACAGGCATGCAATGACTTATGTGGTTTGTTTAGAATAACACACATGCAATGACACTAAGTGTGGTTCATGAAAAGAACATATAGGCAATGTCACTGGTGGATCCTTATGTGGTTTGTATAGAAGAACACGCATGCAATGACAATAGGTGTGGTTCATGAAAAGAATAGACATGCAATGACACCGGTGGATCCACATGTCATTCATAATAATAACAGACCTGCAATGACACTGGTGGATCCTTATGTGGTTCATGAAAAGAACAGACAGGCAATGACACTGGTGGATCCTTATGTGGTTTGTTTAGAAGAACACACATGCAATGACACTAGGTGTGGTTCATGAGAAGAACACACACGCAATGACACTGGTGGATCCTTATGTGGTTTGTTTAGAGGAACATACATGCAATGACACCGGTGGATCCACATGTGGTTTATGGAAGTAACACACGTGCAATGACACTGGGTGTGGTTCATGAAAAGAACAGACATGCAATGACACTAGTAGATCCTTATGTGGTTCATGAGAACACACACGGAATGACACTGGTGGATCCTTATGTGGTTTGTTTAGAGGAACAGACATGCAGTGACATCGGTGGATCCACATGTGGTTTATGGAAGTAAAAGACATGCAATGACACTAGTAGATCCTTCTGTGGTTCATGAAAAGAACAGACATGCAGTGAAACTGGGTGTGGTTCATGAAAAGAACAGACATGCAGTGACACTAGGTGTGGTTCATGAAAAGAACAGACATGCAATGACACTGGTGGGCCCATCCTTATGTGGTTCATGAAAAGAACAGACATGCAGTGACACTGGTGGATCCTTATGTGGTTTGTTTAGAAGAACACACATGCAATGACACTAGTGGATCCTTATGTGGTTTGTTTAGAATAACACACATGCAATGACACTGGGTGTGGTTCATGAAAAGAAAACACATCCAATGACACTGGTGGATCCTTCTGTGGTTTGTTTAGAGGAACAAACATGCAATGACACTGGTGGATCCACGTGTGGTTAATGAGAAGAACACACATCCAATGACTCTGGTAGATCCTTATGTGGTTCATGAAAATAACTGACATGCAGTGACACTGGGTGTGGTTCATGAAAAGAACAAACCTGCACTGACACTAGGAGTGGTTCATGAAAAGAACAGACATGCAATGACACTTGTGGATCCTTATGTGGTTCATGGAAGGAATAGACATACAATCACACCGGTGGATCCACATGTGGTTTATGGAAGTAACACACATGCAATGACACTGGGTGTGGTTCATGAAAAGAATAGACATGCAATGACACTGGTAGATCCTTACGTGGTTCATGAGAAGAACACACACGCAATGACACTGGTGGATCCTTATGTGGTTTGTTTAGAGGAACAGACATGTAATGACACCGGTGGATCTACATGTGGTTTATGGAAGTAAAAGACATGCAATGACACTGGTAGATCCTTACGTGGTTCATGAAAAGAACAGACATGCACTGACACTAGGTGTGGTTCATGAAAAGAACAGACACGCAATGACACTAGTGGGCCCATCCTTATGTGGTTCATGAGAAGGACAGACATGCAACGACTGGTGGATCCTTATGTGGTTTGTTTAGAGGAACAGACATGCAATGACTCTAGCCGTGGTTCATGAAAAGAAGAGACATGCAATGACACTGGGTGTGGTTCATGAAAAGAAAAGACATGCAATGACTTATGTGGTTTGTTTAGAATAACACACATACAATGACACTGGGTGTGCTCCATGAAAGAACTTATAGGCAATGACACTGGTGGATCCTTATGTGGTTTGTTTGGAAGAACACACATGCAATGACACTAGGTGTGGTTCATGAAAAGAACAAACACGCAATGACACTGGTGGATCCTTATGTGGTTTGTTTAGAGGAATAGACATGCAATCACATTAGGGGGATCCATATGTGCTTTATGGAAGTAAAAGACATGCATGACACTAGCTTGGATTCATGAAAAGAATAGACATGCAATGACACTGGTGGATCCTTATGTGGTTCATGAAAAGAACAGACAGGCAATGACACGGTTGGATCCTTATGTGGTTTGTTTAGAAGAA